>ML779503.1:225622-236170 GCA_009831015.1 Picea engelmannii | reverse complement strand
GATATCTTATATAATGCTTAGCTTTTTTCTTTCCAAATTTGTCAGTATCAACATTTTCTAACATTTCATCATCAATGTTGATAGATTCTCCTGCATATTTCAATTTAAAGTTTATATTAAAAAACATAACCCGAACACAAATTCACTAAGCTATATATACTTCAGTGTTCATCTTATATTAATCTAAATTTATGTACACATACCTATAGGTGATTCATCTTCTGATTCAATTTTGGTTTCAACGTCTTCTTCGACATTGTGAGACAAATCTATTTATGTTTTTTGAAAAACATCAAATTGTAATTACAATCAATTATATTATTTACAATATTTTTAATTTGAATTCTATACTTTGAATTTTGTACTTTCTGAATATAGTCAGAATGTGTGTTGTGTGCTTGATCATCATATCCTCATGCATACCTGGTTGAACTTCTTCTTGTCTAAAATCTCTATTGACATTATCATCGTTTATTTCTTCAATATTTGCACGTTCTTATTTCTTTCTCCGATAAAGCTCTTTCCTTTGTTCGATTTGGCGAGTATCATCTCGAGTGTGATCATGTTTTCTCTTGCGCAAACTTTTGTTTCCCATGATTTTTATAGTTATCTGTAAACGATATGTTCAACAAAGACTTCACCTTGAAAAAATGCTCAATATTTATCTTTCAACATATAAATTGTTATTCCAATAAACACTTGAACAAACATCATTTACCTTATTCCACAAAAACCAAAAAGATGATTCAAAACTTTGTTTAAGTGTTGTAAAAAACCACCATGTATCGATATCGATCCTCCGATTAAGCCTATGGAACAGAGGGAAGAAATAAAGAAAGAAAAGAATACAGCTGCAATCAGTAATAGAAATTCTTTGAAATCCCTATCCTTGAGCTTATATCTTTTTGTTCATTTGATGGATTGTGTTAAATTTGTTCGGTCGAAATCCTATTGATACAATTTGGAACGAAAAAATCCCATACGACGTGTCATTTCATATTTTCCGACCAACTAAAACTAGAGAAATGCCCCAAGCATAACTAAACTTCAGAGGTTGCAGACTCATGCAAACATTTAGAATTTGGTTTCGAAAATGACACCAGCATTTTCAAAATTGAATCTACTTTCAATTCGTATAATTTTTTTTCATTTTCTTTATTTTTATCTAATTTTATTTAATTTTTAAAAAAAAATCACTACATAATATTTTCAACAGACATTATGATTTGGTGAAATGAAATATTGGTATCTCAAAAAATATACAGTGAAAAATTTTGAAAAAAATATATTCATAATCCATAAACTGTTCTTTTCAAAAGGGTATATTTAAATTTTAGTTTTAAGTAAAAATTAAGATAGATACAAGGTGTAGAAAAACATGTTTTTAAACTCTGCAATGTTTTCAGCTTGGTCAACTTCAAAAAATTCTAGAAATTATAATATTCATCCGTTAAATTCAAAATAATAGTCATAATAAAATAGAGTCTCTGTAGATTGTTGCAGTATATTTTATTTCTTAAAAACATAAGTTTAATAGTATATACATTGTTGTAGAAATAAGTAACTCATTATCATTCATTTCATGTTTAAGAAACATATTGTTAAACAATTGTCAAATTGACATATCAAATAATGATTAAAAAAAATGAAAAATAGTCATTGGAAAGCTAACACAATTCTTCACAAGTTTTATTTTTACTGTAAAGTGAAATTCTAAATAAAAAAAATACTTTTGTATGTCAAAAGTTGAATAACTTGTGAAAATATAGTTTTTTTTCTCATAAAACAAGAAAAAGTGTAACCCATCTTCATGATTTCACCCTTAATCTGCATAAGAAATCAAGCTCATAATTTAACATGGTATTAGAGTTTAGGGTGTGTTAAATGTGTTGAAGTGCAGCAACAGGTACACACAGATCTAAGCTAGCTTGATTAAGTTTCCAGTGTGAAGTGCATGGCATCCTCCATTTCAGTTAGGGTCGAGGATAGGCTAGAAGGAGCTGCCAACTTCAATGTGTGGAAGCTCTAGATAACAAACATATTACAAGAGCATGATCTTGAGTAGTATGTGACCACAGTGGTGGAGGAACCCACGAATAATGCAGGAAGAGCGGCCTTCAGGAAAAGTCAAGCAAAGGCCAAGCGAATCATCTTTGACTCAGTCAAAGAAAACATAATGCCTGCAATGAATTAGTTAATGACTGCCAAGGACTGTATGGATGCCTTGTTGAATCTGTATGAGAAACAGGCTCCAAGTTAGAAGAGGACACTTAATCACAAGCTTAAGTATTTGAATATGGAGAAAGGTGAATCAGTGGCATCTTTCTGTTCCAGGATAGCCTAGATCAGAGATAAGTTTTTGGTCACAGTGGTGACAGTGGATGATGATGATTTAGTGTAGGCCATTTTTTACGGTCTTCCTTCTTCATGGGATACCTTCTTATCTAGTGTAAGTGGGAGAGAGATTTATTCCACATTTAAGAGGTTATGGCATGATTGCCTCTAGGTGGAGAGGCAGAAAGCTACCAGGAGTGAGCCAATGAAAGAAGAAAGGGAAAGAAGAATGGTACTTTCCAGAAAGGCTCTTAGAGGAAGCCAAACACCAAAGGTACATTCAAAGGCAAGAATATTGATACATCTAAGATTAAATGCTTTAGTTGTAATAAGTTGGATCATTTTGCTAAATATTGTTGGTTTAGAAAGAAATATCCAAGGAAAGGGAAACATCATGCCTCAACTAGTGAGGATGGTGAATCCAAAAGAAATTAGAAAAGTCCTTCTAATGAGAAAGAAAATAGAAAAGAATATTACTTGGTTTATGCCTTATCCAGTTCAGTTTTCACGGGGCCAAAAACTTGGTTAGTAGAAAGTGGTGCATCAAAGCATATGACAGGGTACAAGGATATCCTCCCACATTTCGAAACAAAATATTTTGCAGAGCATGTTGATCTTGGGGATGAAAAATGTCACAAGATAGAGGGAGTAGGCTCTATCTCCTTCATATTGGAATCTAGGGCTAGACTTCATGTTGATGAAGTATTATATGTTCTAGGGCTCAAGAAGAATATACTATCAGTTGCAACCCTTGAGGACAAGGGATATTGGGTGATGTTCAGGGACAGGAAGGCACTACTATGAAATAAAGGCAGCCACTTAAGTACAACAGAACCCATTGGAACTCACAGTGGAGGATTGTACGTCGTGTTAGGATAGTGAGTTCAGGCATTGGCTCATGATGCGACTAGCTCCAGTGAGTTTTGGCACGGAATACTTGGATATCTTCATTACAAATCTCTTCTAGAACTACATAACATGGTATGTGCCATGCCCTCTATTTCTCTTAGTAAAAATGAAACTTGTAAGTGAAGCATGCTAGGTAAAAATATAAAGAAATCATTTCCTAGTAGTGACAACAGAGCTCAGGGCATCTTAGATCTGGTTCATTATGACGTATGTGGTCCCATGTCATCTCCCTCACTCAGTGGTTGTTTGTATTATGTCATTTTTATTGATGATTACTCAAGAAAATGTTGGATATATTTTCTTAAAGCTAAAAGTGACACATTTGATAAATTCAAAGAGTATAAAGCCTTTATTGAAAAGCAGATAGGGAAACACATAAGAATCCTTAGAACATACAATGGAGGAGAGTTTGAATCTCTTCAGTTTGAGGATTTCTGCAAGTCAGCAGGAATCAAAATACAATTGACCATGCCATATAACCCTCAACAAAATGGAGTTGTTGAGAGGAAAAACATGACAATTTGTGAGGCAGCGAAATAAATGATGTTTGACCAGGATCTGCCAAATTCTTTATGGGAAGAAGCTACCTTCACTGCCGTGTATATTCAGAACAGGTGTCCACATGCTATATTGAAGGAAAAGACTCCTAAAGAGTTCTTCTCAGGGATCAAACCTGAAGTAGGGCATCTAAGGATATTTGAGGGTCCTGTGTTTATTCATGTCCCTAAGGAAAAGAGGACAAAGATGGAACCCTCATGAAAGAAAGGGGTTTTTGTGGGATACAGTGAGAACTCCAAGTCTTAAAGGATTTATGTACCAGGTCAGAGGAAAATAGAGGTAAAAATATATGTGACTTTCCATGAGGAAGTCGCATTTAAGAAATCCAGAGAGCTTCAACAGGAATCAGAAGAAATTCAGCCAGCTTCACCCTCTTCTGAAAATGAAGAGTCAGATGATCAGAGGAACAAACCTCGTGAAGGTCCAAGTAATGATCTCTTATAACCTTCTAAAGAGTTAGAAATAAATCTTGAAGAACCTCCAGCCAAAAGGAAGCCAAGGTGGCTTAAAGAAATAGTGCAGGAAGAAGAAAGGATAGATGCTCCCAAAGGAACTTTCAAGGAAAGGAAGAGGCCTCATAGGTTTGGAGGCTATGTTGCACTGATGAGCATCATTAGTGATTTCGAACCTTCTTCATTTGAAGAAGAATATAAATTACAAGTATGGAAGGATGTCATGCTTGAGGAATACAAGTCTATTATAATGAACAATGTGTGGGACATTGTGCTGAGGCCAAAAGACAAATCAGTGGTTTCTTCCAAATGGATCTATAAGATCAAACATGCAGTTGATGGAAGTCTGGAAAAGTTCAAAGAAAGATTTATAGCCAGATGATTCACTTAGAAAGAAAGAATTGACTATGAAGAGACTTTTTCCCCTAAAACCAGGTATACCTCCATTCAAACTATTATTGCTTTAGCTCCCATTCTTGGTTGGAAGCTACATCAGATGGATGTAAAAACAATAATCTTGAATGTAAATATTGAATAGGAGGTCTTTGACAACCAGATGGTTTTGTACTGCAAAACAAAGGCACTCATGTATGCAAGATAAGGAAGGCCTTTTATGGTCTTAAGTAGGCTCCCGGAGTTTGGTATGGCAGGATTGATGGATTTCTTAAAAGCCTGGGATTTCAGAAAAGTGATGTTGATGCAAATTTGTAATTCAAGGTAAGAGTTAACCAACCTATTGTACTAATCATGTATGTTGATGATATATTTATAACATGATATGAAGGGATAATATCCTAGTGTAAGAGGGAGATAACCTCAAAATTTGAGATGAAAGACTTAGGCTTGATGCATCACTTCCTAGGATTGGAAGTATGGGAAAGACGGGGAGAGATATTTCTGGAACAAGGAAAATACATAGTGGATGTACTAAAGAGGTTTGGTATGATGGATTGAAAATCCATGTCTACTCTGATGATTACCAACCTAAGGAAGTTGCATGATTCTGATACTGTTTTAGATTTGGTGGATCCCACCATGTATAGGCAGCTGATTGGATCATTGTTGTACATGATCCACACTAGGCCAGATATATGCTATGCAGTGATTGCAATGAGTCAGTTCATGACTGAATGGAGACAAAGACACTGGGTGGCAACAAAGAACAGCTTGAGATATCTCAGAGGGACCATTAATTATGGTATAAGATATACATCCAGTGGTGGTTTATTTATGTATGGGTATGCATATGTTGGGTAGGTAGGAAGCCCAGTGGATCGGAAGAGTACTTCCAGATATTGCTTCAGTTTAGGATCTGTTATGATCTCTTGGTCAAGCTAGAAGTAGGGATCCATTGCACAGAGTACAACAGAAGCTGAGTACATTGTAGCAAGTGATGCTAGCAAGCAGTATGGCTCAAAAAAATGGTTTCTAGGTTGTTTGAAGACAAGCTCGAAACGACAATGGCTTACTGTGATAATCAAAGTTTAATAAAATTGACAGAGAACCCAATATTTCATGACAGGTCAAAACATATTGACATGAGGTACCACTACATCTGAGACTTGGTTGAGAGAAAAGCTATAAAGTTACAGTACATAGCCATGAGTGAGCAGGTAGTTGATATCCTGACCAAGCCTCTTACCTCGAGACAGATTGTGCAACTGAGAGGTAAGCTTGGTGTGGCTGAGAATAATTCCCTCGCTAAGAGGGAGTGTTAAATTTTGTAGCATCAATAGCCATTCTCCAATGAGAGGCCATATGGGCCACCATGAGGCTAGCCAAGGAGATTTGGAGAATCAACCAGTCTTGTGAGGTATTGAGAAAATCCAGGGGGAATGTACAACCTCTGTGAGTCAAACCAAAAGTTAGGACGAACGAGATGCTATGTGAGTCTAAGGAAAAATTCAGGGGGAACGTACAACCTCTGTGAGCATAGACAATCTAGTGAAAAAGTCATGGGGAACATACAGCCACTGTGAGCATAGACAGACTAGTGCAAAAGTCAGGGGGAACGTACAACCTATGTGAGACTATTCAAGCCTTGTGAGAAATGAGAAAAAATCAAGGCACCTAGCAAAAATTAGGTTGAATATAAAATTCCTATGAGACAGAAACAAACAATATTCCTAATATTGAAAATGATATAAATGTATTGATCTAGTGCATTGGCATGTGTAACATTATCCACCATGAAGAGAATTTTGAATTTCCTTATAAAGAGTCGAGTTGCAACTGAAGTCTCAAGTCTAGTTCTATTTTTGAACTAAAGTGTAATGCTAAGTTGTAACTAAAGTCTTAAGTCTAGTTCTATTTTCGAACTAAAGTGAAATGTTGAGTTGCAACTGAAGTATCAAGTCTAGTTCTACTTTCGAACTAAAGTGTAATGCTGAGTTGTAACTGAAGTCTCAAGTCTAGTTCTATTTTCGAACTAAAGTGTAATGTTGAGTTGTAACTGAAGTCTCAAGTCTAGTTCTAAGTTCGAGATAAAGTATGAAGCTGATTTATCATTAAAGCATGCAAACAAGTTACTATTTCGAGCCTCTCCTCTTCTCCTCTTTATCCTATATAAGTAGAGGTCAACCCATATCTTCAACATAGTTTTTATATGTAGGTTAAGGGAGAAGCAATAGAGGAGAATATCAGTGATAAAGAGGTAGCATACCAAAGAAACATATCAATGTTGTATATCAG
Source organism: Picea engelmannii (assembly GCA_009831015.1). NCBI lineage: Eukaryota > Viridiplantae > Streptophyta > Pinopsida > Pinales > Pinaceae > Picea > Picea engelmannii. The sequence continues at coordinate 229,226 of ML779503.1, read as the reverse complement.
CAATAGAGGCTTCCTATCAGAGGCATATATCAGTAACATATCAGGGATGTATATCAACAATAGAGGCAGCATATCAGAGGTGTATTTCAGCAAGCTCTCTTAGGTCTTTATCAGGTCAGAGTCATCTTGGCAAGCTCTTTAAGAGCAGAACATTCATGGTGGATATTTGTAAGTGATCTTACATTATTAATGCAATAACGGAATATCGTTTGCTGGGTTTTTTTTCCCTGTATAGGGTTTCCCCAAGGTATATGTGTTTTTTATGTTCATGCTTACTTATCTACATAGTTATTGTTGTTCGACAATGATTTGGTATTGTTGAAGTGTATTAAGATGGAATCAAAGTGTTGAAGAAAATAAAAGAATTAATCTACATAAGAAATCAAGCTCATAATTTAACAACTGATACCTCCCAGCCAATGCTAGGGGTACTCTTCTCCCCCCTTAGCCCCCTGATCTGCAAAGGGGCCATGCACAACACAACTAGAATACTCTAGCTCCCAGCTCAACTCGCAAGGCTGAGCTACCACTCTCTTTCTCGAGCTGGGTATCCCAACTCTCACAAGTAAAATCAGTCAAGAAATTCTAACAGTATAACTTTACGCATACCAGTCATGATCCATTCCTCTTCTCATTCATTACTTTTATAGAATTTTTTTTTGTGACCACTTGTCATTTGCATGTTTAAATCATTTTATTAAAAATTAATGAGGAATTACTCCCCCTGTACACTTGTCACATGTTCCCTTAGTTGCACCAATAAATCCACTTATTTAATTTAATTAAATGTCAATTTCCCTCACCCATCCTAAAAGCGCTCCTAAAATTACTCGTAGTTGTCCCTTTATCCCCTCTATTTCCATTTTAATGACTGGTGCCTTTCTAAAACTTAGCTGTGTTTAATTTAGGAAAGTTATTTAGTTAGACTAGAACATTCCTTTATATGCTTCCACATTCCTTTTTACATTCATTTCCTTTCTTATCTTAGTTCCAATTTAGCATTTCTTGCACATAATAATGTAATTAAATATTTAGATAAAATATTTCTCCTTTTTAATTATTAACTTGATTTTTCTTCATCCCCCTTTTATTTAATTTATTAATTATTTTTAGTCTTCTTACCCAATTTAGACTTAGGCTTAAAATTTTAAAAACTAGGCTTAGAATTTTTAAGGGGATTTTTATAATAAAATTACCCAATTATTAATTATTTCTAAGTCCGAAAATTGTCAAAACCAATTATTGTTTTCTAGTCACCTAGGTTCATTGACTTACGTTTATTAAAAATCATGACGGTCCCTTCAAGATGCACTACGTGCTCCAAGGGTGCCACTCGCCTTTATTCAAGTTTTATTTATGCAACTTGCCCTTCAAGACGCACTACATGCTCCAAGGGTACCACCTGTCTTTGACTGATTTTGGTAGTTGTCCAACCCTTGGATTCAATACTCCATCAGAAGACCTTTTTAGAGACTAAGGGCCTCTAAGGAATAAGGACCATGCCTTATTGTGCGCCCTTTAGAATCTTCATGAGTGACTGTCTCCGTCTACCCTCACAGGATCGTGGATCTTGCGAACTAGGTCAGAGTTAACCTACAATTTGAGCCATGACGGGAGTGATAGTAGGTTGTGGCAAGTCTACTGCCACACCTCTCCCTCAATATCTGGTTGTTGTGCATGGCCCCTTTAATCCTTATGTGATTCTAATTAGAAAGAAATCATCAGCCTGCATCCATCAATGAAACATTGTCAATGATCCATAAGCAACATCATAATATACTCGATCATATGTCACATATGCATAAATATAAATACCCAAACCATATATAGTCCACTCCCTGACTCGATCCGGATTCCATGGAGTTCCATTGATGCTATCGAAATCCTCAATATGTCGAGTGTCATGCACACTCAAGAGAAACCCGTCAATAGCACCTATATATACATATATATCAAATAACATAACATCATAATCAAACAAGATCATCATCTAAATCTATAAGAGAAATAGACAACCATATACAAAATTGGATCACTTGCACGCAAGTGTCCTCAAAGAATAATCCAAACCATGTGCATGCAAGAGAGAGATGTTACAACATGACACTTGAAAATCATGATGTCGTATTATATGATTCTCTTAAAAAGGAATGCATAGTATTAAATGAGCTCTATCAATGTGGAAGTTGTTTTCCACGTCCTCTCAAAAGAATGCATGTAATATATGCTTGCACTCAGAAAATGAGCATATTTCCACTTGAGTATGGCACAAAAGCACTAAAAGAACTCAAAACTAGGTATATCTCTTGTGTGTATATCCTTCATATATTGTGCAAATTTAACACGTATAATGATCCCTAGCACACCAATTTCTACACATTAACCAACTGGAAAAGTTAAAAAAATAATTGTTTTAGAGTTTCAATTCCTCCATGAATATCCATTTCCATATATCATTCAATAACATATAGTACTAAAAACCATAATGGAACCACAATTGTTTAAATCATTCTAGTTTCTTAGTCTTCTAAGTATCAGAGGATTACATTGATTTGAAATTTTGTTTCTGCAGCAATGGGAGCTTCAACACTACCATCCTCCAATGCATAGAGATTTGAAAACCAATAAAAATAAAAATGTCACAATTAGAAAACCCACAGTGAACTATCAAACAATAATAAACTCGTAGTCATGAAGAAAAATACTAAGAACTTGATATTCAACGGAAATTATTCAAAGGAAAATGGCATTACAAATCGACCTCCTATGAACTAAGCCAACAAGTAATTATGTTGACCACCCAAAGAGAAAGAGTTATCTACCCGTGTCCACATACAGACTGTACGACCAACATACAACCACAAGATTGAGAGAGAATGACCTAGGAATGGAACAAATCAATCCAACAAATAATAATTTGACCCAACAATTAGAAATTCAACCCACAAATGAAATTTGACCCAACGATTGAAAATCCAACCCATCAATTGAATTAAAAGGCTAGATAATTAATTGGCAGTCTAGGGAGAAAGGGGAAACTCACTCCAAACCCATACATCCATGTACAACCTATACAATGATGAATTCAACCTCACCTCTACAAATTCTACCTAAGGCAAGGTGGAATCGGCCCAAGGAATGAGAAATCCGAATGAGGGAGAGAATTACACTCTGGAGAACTGAGAAATTCACCCAACAACCATATTAAACCAATTTAATAACTCCTACAAGATTTCAGTAGCCAAATAATTGTATCCATTGATCTCCAATATCAAAAACCAACTGATAGTGGGGAAATGAGAGTTGCTAGGATATCCATTTACTCATAAACTACAACAAGTGTGAATGAAAACTCCAACATTACAGAGATAAATCAAATATTAGCTCACTAACGAACACAACAACCAATAAAATTTGTAGAGCATCCATTAAAATGAACAAAGTATATAAATTAAAATGCTTGGAGATATTATTTACCCTGGAACCCAAATGGGAAAACCAGCTTTGAATGGAGCTCAATATTTCATTTGGCTATCTCTGGTTATAATGTTGTTCATCCTTCTACCCTTGGCCAAAAAAGACCCTTTGGGAGTGAAATTACATG
>ML779503.1:207296-224520 GCA_009831015.1 Picea engelmannii | reverse complement strand
ATTGTTCTCAATAGAGAACTAAGTGTCAATGGAAAAGATGATTGTTGGGTATGTGTTATATTCTTTGCACGACTAGCTCCAGTGTTTGCTATGTTGTGTTGGGAACGTAGGGAGGTTTGAGGGGTGGTGCTAGGCCCCCTCTTTGGGGGTAGAAGGGGCGAGATATCCTCCTTGCATGGGGGTTCAGAGGAAGTGCCCCTGAATTGTTTTTTTCCTCAAGAAATGTGTCTCTTTTTTTTCTCGATTTTCATGTCCATTGTTGGGAAGTTTTTCGTCAATGGTTTTCTATTTCCAGTTAAGGAATTAGGGTTGTTGACTAATCCAGGTCATTGGATTAGGGTTTTGGATGTCATTGGATCCTATATGTATATTTTATTGTAAACAGTGTATGTGTGAATGAATATAGAATATATGTTGGTTTTCCCCGTTTGGGTTTCTAAGGGGGGGAATCTTTGTGTAATGTGTGTATTTTACATTGTATATTTTATGTTCTTTTACTGAAAATATGTTTGCGTAAATTATTGTACAAAGTTAAAATATACATTTGTTATCAGAGAAATTATTAGCTTCAGGGGGACACCTTTGTGGTCAAGGGTTTGGCTTGGGATTGTGATAATCCTTGTTACAGTGGGAGATTTGCGGTATTGATTCTTTAGGTGAAGAGAAATGGAAAGGAGTTTGAAAATGTGTATCGAGAAGTTTAATGGGAAACTTTTTGAGCTATGGAAGCTGAACATGGAATATCTATTGGTGGACAAATATCAGTAGATCATGGTGGATCTAGGTACTACACCTATAAGAACTTCAGTATATGACCAGAAAAAGTTGGATCGAAAGGCGAAGAACATAATATGATTGTGTCTCTCAGATTCAGTGTTACTGAATGTGTTAGAGGAATCTACATTCAAGGATTTATGGAATAAGTTGGGGAGGTTGTATCAGTCTAAGTCCCTAGTAAATAAACTATTCTTGAGAAATAAGTTATATAATATGAGGATGAGAGATGGAGACTCAGTGTGAGAGCAGTTGAACACCTTCAATATTGTGGTAAGTCAGCTAGTATCTGTTGAGATTAAAATTTTAGATGAAGATAAGTGTATCCATTTATTTTTCTCTTTACTAGACTTGTGGGATAGTCTGGTTGTGTCCATAGGTAGTAATACAATTTCCTTGAAGTTTTATGAAGTGGTCTCATCCTTGTTGTCAAAGGAGATGAGATGGAAGAACATGGAAGGACAGAGCACAGATGCACTATTTGCAAGAGGACACTCCCAATAAAGAAATAGATCTAAGTCCTCAAGTGGGATATCTAAGTCTAAGGGTATCTCTAAGTCTCCCGAAAAGTTTGTAAACGTATGTTGAAGATGTGGAAAAGAAGGGCACTACAAGAAGTAGTGTAAATCCAAAGTTGAGTAAAATAATGGATTTGAGGAAGCTCCTTCTACAAACGAAAAGAACTCCAAGGAATAAGGAGGGGATGTGTACTTGGCTTCTTCAAGCACACATGCAGATCATGAGGCATGGTTGGTTGACTCAGGTGAATCCTTTCATATGAGTCCCCACAGAGAGTGGTTATGTGAATATGAAAGGTATGATGGAGGTAATGTTTCCTAGGTGATAACTAAACAACCAGAATCATAGGATGAGGAAAATTCAATTTGAATCTCATAGATGGAAGGATTAGAACACTACCTGGTGTTCTTCACATCCTAGGATTGGCCAGAAATTTGATTTATGTAAGAAAAATGGACGATGCAAGGGTAAAAACAATATTTGAAAAGGAAACCTCCAGGATGGTTCAAGGAACAATGGTCATGTTGAAGGGAGTTTGGTTTGGAACTCTGTATAAGCTGCAAGGAAGCACTATTAATGATGGGTGTAATAGTTCCATTTTTCTTGATATTGGAGTTGAATAAGAAAGAAATCCTACATTCTCTAGAGAAAATGTTATGTTGTGGCATCAAAGACTGGGGCATATCGGAGAGAAGGGTCTTCAACTACTACACGGTAAATGTATGGTTGAAAGTGTGTCTAAATTATCTCTGGATTTTGATTTATGTGAACATTGTGTATATGGGAAGCAGAATCGAGTAATATTCCCCTCTAGTGCAATGAGGGAAGAAGGAATTTTATAGCTAGTTCACAGTGATGTGTTTGGACCTATGTTGGTTCCATCATTGGGAAAATATGTGTACTCTATCTCATTTATATATGACTTCTTGAGTAATACTTGGATATATTTTCTCAGGAAGAAATCTGAAGTCTTTTTCAGGTGTTGAAGCGAGACTTCAGTTCTTGGCTACGGGTATGGGCCATGAGGATGGGTGAACTGAAAACGGAGCGGGCGGGGTCATAAATTTTTGGAAAAATAAAGATATGGATGAATGTGATAAGGGATAAGAGATGAATCTAATGGAATAGGTCTCAAATAATGGTGAAAAAGTTTCCAGAAATATATATATATATATATATATATATATATATATATNTTTATTTTATAGCTGCGGGGTTATACTTCGGTCTGAAGAATGTTGCAGTGATGAAATCCCCAAATTCTTAACCAAAACGAAATGTGTATTTACTTGGCAACCCCAACACAGATGCATGACAATAGATCTTGACGGTTTAATTTGTTTATGCTTATGTTTATGTTCCCCAAGGGTTAGGTATTCAAGGGTTCTACAGACAAGGGTTTTCCCTGTGCTATAACTCTTTGATATACATGTGGGGTCCAACAATAGTACTCAGCCCAATATCTCAGGGCACTAACTAAGGAGGATAGACTGTACCCTTAGCCGTACTACCCGACTACCCAGGTACTAGAGAGTATCTTCCCAAGTGTTGTTCTTAGTGACACTATAGTAGTCCAGCGGTCGATAGGTTTATCTAAGGAGGGATTCAGGAAATCTAGGCTGATCCATACACAGGTGTTTTCTGATGCACTACCACTCGAAGGGGTACCAACAGGGGTTACAAGGGTGGCCAACATATGTGCGCTTAAGAACCACTTGTATTTCATGCGTGTATGAATCCCTCAACCGTTGGTTTATGCGCGTAACGACAGATCTTTATGGCTTAAAGACGTCAGAATACGTCTCTACCCTGGAAAAAAAATACCCACCATTTCTTCCAAGGAAAGTTCTCTGATACCACTTGCAAGATACCAGATATAATAAATATGCAGAACAAAAATAAAATGCTAGAAATGGTAGAATAACAGTAATATAACTAGCATAATCTCCACAATAACACATAAATAATATGAGAACAACACCTGAAATAGCACTTTGATTAAGAAAGCAATGTTCACGGGCCTCTTCAAGGGGCCAACCTCCAGTTGAGAAACACTCTGTTACAATAATCTCCAAGCTAGGGTTTTCATACCCTCGACCCTTATTTATACTAACTATGTCTATTAAGAGAAGCATCTAGAGGAATATCCTTCCAGAAGCAAAATTTTCTATTAGGTCTTCTTACATATTCCTTATTCTATTTTATTGAAAGGCCTTATTAATATTGACGTTTATTACATCCAAATACATTGATCTAACTATGTGTGGGTTAGGACCTTAACAGATACACAATGACAAATTTTCTGATGAAATCCTTCAAGACTTCATTCTTCAACCTCATGAAAGTACTTGGCACGTTCGTTAATCCAAATGGAATAACAAGCCATTCATACAATCCTTCATTAATCTTGAAGGTTGTCTTCCATTCATCACCTTCTCTCATACGAATATGGTGATATCCACTTTTCAAATCAATCTTCGAAAAAAAAATTGCTCCACTCAAGCAATCCATCAAATCATCAATCCTTGGAAAAGGAAATCTGTACCTAATGTTTATCTTGTTGATTGCCCTTGAGTCAGTACACATACTCCAACCTCCGTCTTTCTTCGGACTAAGCAGTGTCGGAGCAACACATGGACTCAAGCTTTCTCTAACCAACCCTTTGTCCATTAAATCCTGCACCTGTCTTTTGACTTCTTCATTCTCCCACGGCGTCAATCTATACACTGCTTTGTTTGGTAAACTAGATTCAGGTATGAGATCATTATGATTACTCACACTTCTGATCGGTGGCAACAAATGAGGTAGTTTGTCCACTACTATGTCAACAAATTCTTCCAACAGTTTATGAACCTCTTCCGGTAAATCATCTACCCTTGTATTGGTTAAAACAATTTTAGGCTTCATGACCACAATGAATTGTGGTTCCTCCTTCTTCTTAACCTCTGTAAGAAGTTCCTTCCCACTCATGACAAGTACAGTGTTTCTTACTTCAAGTTTTACTTCCTTTTCCTTGATTGGAAGCAACATGTGAGTTCTCCCATTCTTCTCTAGGGTGTATGTTTTCTTCCTCCCATCATGAATCACATTTATGTCATATTTCCATGGTCTACCCAACAATAGATGACAAACATACATAGGAATAACATCACAAAGTATTTCATCTTTATACCCTCCTATTTTAAACTCGACTAACCATTTTTTAGTGACATTTACCTGATGTCCCTTTTGTAGCCATGAAACTCTGTATGGGCTTGGATGTTCAATAGTCTCTAGCTCTAGCTTTTCTACCATCTCTATAGAAATGAGATTATCTGTGCTACCACTGTCCATGATGAATTTGCATACTTTGTCCTTGGTTTTGCAAGCAGCTCGAAAAATATTGTTTCTTTGCACTGAAATCTCCACCTCCTTCTCCAGTGTTAAGAGAACTTTTTGCATCATCAACGAACTTCCGCCTTCATCATCCTCTACCTCAAAATTCTTCCTCTATGCTTCAGCAATGTGAGTTTCACCACCTTATTTCTTTTTTCTGGACACTCATAAGATTTATGTCTGACCTTTCCACATGTACAACATTTCACCACTCCACCTCTTCCTCTTCCTCTACCTCTGGCACGAGGAAAAATGTTTTCATCAGCATACTGACCTCTCTTCTTGGTATGCTACCCTCCCTGTGAGCTTCCACCTTTCTCAGGTTGAGTTTGAGGTTTCTTCCACTCTTCATTGGGTTTCTGGTTTCTATCCTAGGCAACTAATTTGCCTCTGGGCTGACTTCTGCCTCAACCTCTTTGACCTTGTTTTCGGCTCAACTTCTCTCTAGATTTTAGAGCCATATAATAAGCATATTCCATCGTTCGGATGGTCATCATGCTCATCTCATATTGAATGTTGTATCTCAGACCATTCATGTACCTGGAAACTTTTTCATCATCACTTTCACGATGACCTACCCTGATGTTCAACCTATAGAATTCTTCAGTATATTCCTTCATTGTCATCAGTTTCTGTCTCAAATTCTGCATCCTTCAAAACAAAGTAATTTGGTAATCCCTGGGAATAAATTTTTCCTTCATCTGTGCGATCATCCTGTCCCAACTCTTGATTTTCTTCTTTCCCTTGCAGCGTCTGTCAGCTTGTAGCTCATCCCACCACAATGTTGCGTGTCCTTTCAACCTTGTCACAACATGTTTGACCTTCTTGTATTCCTCAACATCTTCATAGTCAAAATATGTGTCCAGAGCTCTAATCTAGTCTAGAAGCTCTTCAGCATCCATGTTTCCTTCGTATACTGGAATATCCATTTTTTCCTTAGCACCCATTCTTGCAACAGCCCTAATCAGGCGTTCATTTGTTGCATCTTCTGCTGTGACTTCTTCTCCTTCATGTACAGCTTCATATTCACTTTAGGATTCACTGACATCCCCAACACTATTTGTGCACCTCTGTGCTGTCTCCATGTCCATGAGTCTGGTGCATATGTCACACATCTCTCTTTCCATGGCTGGATTTGGCACATGCCTACCCCTTCCTCTTGGCATTTCCCTTTCCTCTAGCGGATCAAGTGTTTGTCTGTCTCTTATTCTTGGTGGAATGGATGAGATTCCTTTCTCACTTTCCCTATATGAAGTATACAAACAAAGTCAAGCTCTGATACCAAACTGACACAGACCTATCGGCCCTCGGGCTGAGATCCGCTCACAGGATCGTTCTTAACCCCTTCGAGCTGAATCGGCTCTTTCGGATTCCCTGCTGGAATCTAATTTCAAATTAATTCACCATTATTTGTGGTATCATCCAGTCAAAGAATGCATCATTGTATTTAATAATGGGGCTCGCTACATGTCGGGTCATGAGATCACACCATCGCTTCATTCAAAGATATTGTGTCACTGGTACACCCCACTCTACGTATAGGCGTAAACGAGGGACTGTTTCTAGAAAGAAAGACACCAAAATGAATCCATACCTGAATTGCTTCAGGTAATCGTTCTTGCTCTTGGTTAACTATGTGTTCATATTGTAAAGAAGACCATTGCACCAGTTGAACACACGAGGTTTTGTGCATTCCACGACATACTAAAAATAACTTTGGAGGGCCATGTGTGAAGATTCACTTCCTGACATCCATGCAATGGTAAACAAAATGGTGTAAAGAGTTAAGTCCCAAACACCTATGATGGCTACCTTACCTTTGCACCTCTTGGCCTTAGGTTCGCAGTACCGATGGATGTATTTTCTCATCGACAAACCACCACCTTGATCTCCTATTAAGGTCACATGTGCTCCATGAAGGGATAACCCTGTCAAGAAGTAAATGTCTTTGATGTCCAAAGAAATAACATGGACACCTACATGAAACATCTATTGGTCTACATCCCACATGTGGACCAGGTATTCTAATAGCCTCAGTTGAGCTCTCATGCCGTGGATTTTAAAGTTTTTTAAAAATCCACATTGTTGAAGGGCATTGACAGTGTCGAGATCATTCAAGGCCATGAATTCATCATCCTCAGGTTTTTGTTATCTCTATTCCAACATTTTGGCAATCAAATACCTACATGGAGACAAGGAAAATAAGTTAGCATCTTCAAAAAATTGATTTTGAAATTCTTTTTGGGTAAACGCATGTGTAATTTTTTCATTTTCGGCTGCTGCAGATGATATTTTATTATAGTGTCGGGTTTCTATAGGTTATCCTTAGGTAACTTGTGAAAATCATATATTTTCGCAGGTCCCGATACTAGGCACCTGCGGTGGCCTCAGTGCGAGCCTACCGGCCCAACAACTCATCCAAAAATTACTTTTTAACCAAAATAAATGAATTTTAATCCATTGAAAAAGAAGAGGATGATGAGATTACCATGTTGATAGAGACCATTTGTTGAATGATAACCTGTTCTTCTCGAAATCGATAACCAAAATATGAGGTAAAAACAGGGTTTCTAGACAAGTTTTGAATGAAATGCAAATGAAATAGCAATAAGAGGTTTTACCCCTATTTATTCAACTTTTTGCTTTTTCTAATAATATTTTATATTATTTTAATATGTATTATAAGAACCTAAATGTCTAATGGTCCCATGAGTCTTTTTTTCGCAGGTGTGAAGACTAAAGTCCTAAACAATGCAGTATGGATGTCTTTTTGATTCGCTTTTCTGTTTGTTGCATATCCCAACGCTTTTTAGGGTTTTTAGAAAAACCTTGAGCCTAGTCTTTATTCGTTCTCGTGATCGAAATTCGATGAGAACATAACCGAGTATCCTTTTTCCATTTTTTCGTACTCATCATGGAAACATGAAAAGCAGAACCCATGGAGTATCCTTTAATCTCTTTTCGCACTCCATAAAATTAAAAAGATTGCCGAATGACCTTGTTCTTTTCACATTCATAAAAGTATTTGAAGAAAACATTCAATGGGAAATATTTTATCACTTTTTCGGTCTCGTCGGATTACTTTACGAAAAAGGAACTGAGATAGTTCTCTTTAATGTGTTTTTCAGACTCTATAAACATGAAAAACTCTCAAGTTTTCTATCTATGGACTCGTTAAACAAACATTGAAAGACCCACCTAGGACCGAACCACTCCTTCTTATGGTTTGTTAAATATACTTTGAGGTACTTGTCCAAAGTATGAGCTTACATCAACAACCATATGGTATCCTCCTCAAGCTTGTGTAAAAATAAAGAGGTACTCGCCAAAAATGGTGGGGGAAAATTTGGGAAATAAATATGTTTCTGTAACCGTGTTAGTGGCAGTTCTAGTCACTCTTGAACATGACACCCCCCTTTCATCTTTTCAAATCCGGGTTGGGAAATCCGTTTACCTCTAGTATGAATTTTGGCCAGCTCATATCTTGGGTCATCTTTGAATCAATGCTGGCAAGACTATTGTCGTGTCATTCATATGTTCAACAGAATTCCAAACAAGCCCTCCCTCGAGTCGGCCATCTCCAATTGTTAACTCTTACCATGTCGGCCTTCCCTGTGTCAGTTTCAAATCATTTTCATATTTTGATCTACCCTAAATCTATTACTTGTTTTGTGTCACTGATGGGGGATACATCAAGGCCCTCCTGTGACAAGTCTTTTCCTGTCAAATTCAACTCAACATTCGAGAACAAGACTTAGAAATTGTTTAGTACCTTAGAGCCTTCATGCCTCAATGGCAGGTTTCTTCGCTTTCGATAGTGGATTCACATCATTGGTCCCTGATTGGGAGATTCCATCGAATGTTCAACTTCATCTCATTTATTCACATTTGTTGTATTGTACTAAGGTACCTTTGGATTCATTGACATCAATGGTGAATTCCCTTGCACTTGTTAATGGTTTTCATCAATGACCAGTAATCAAGTGGTTTCTACCATGTTCAACTTCAACACCTCTAATTGCATGGTTAGGTTTGTACTTGCGAACGGTGGGGTTGAAGACCCTAGATCTCATCATTTTGGTCTAGGTTGCGATGGATTATTTATGATTTGTATTTTGACACACAGATCCACTTTGTATGTCTCGTGGTTGTGTCTGAATTTAAGATTTCTAATAGATGGATCCATAGTGTATTTCTAGTGGCTATGTAGAGTCTTGTTAACATGGATCCATAGTGTATGATTGGTGGCCATGACTTACATTTATGATTTAAATCATTTGTAGTCTGAGCATGGGAATGCCTACCTCAGAAGTGGTATAATTTTCTGCAGATGCTTGATTGTTTTCAGGTTCCTGAATGGTGTGTTCCTTGTTCCCGACACACACACACAATTTACAAAGTATTTTAGTTGTCACGAGTTCCAGCCTCATACTTTGGGGGGCATTTCGTTTCACATTATTTTGGTCACTCTGATGATGACCCTACAGGCATGTGTTCAGGCTCTCAAAACAATCTTTTACATGGGAAAAATGATTGAGTTCTTCCCCTACAAGGCATATTTTTAGAATGACGTCACAGGCATACAGTGGCACACAGTGCGGAAATCCTTGATTTCTGTAGACTTCTATAGGCCTAGCTTGTGGGATTTCCACATCTTGATATATAGGAAGGGTGTGACGGGCTTTGAATCTAAAGAAAGGAAGAAGTTTCATGAAGTTTATAGAAGGGGAATATTCTAGAATGTGAGATGGTGTCCATATGGTTGTGATCCTACTGGATTCTCTGATTTGGTGGGATCATCGTCATCCTTGTAAACCGCTTCATCTTCTCCTATATAATAATGGATTTCTCATGGAAAAGGTTAAGCAGGATTGAGCAAAGAATTGTTGAAATAATAGGTTGAATACTGTGTGAAGAACCCAATTACAACTGATTCTTGAGGCCTCCATTTGTCCATCAAGTTTTTGTGGACCATATTCATAAAAATTCATAGCAAGTGTATGTGTGTGTTGGAACAAAGGACTACCAAAAGGGAACTTGGTACATCAAGGAAATTTGGTTGTATCTTCCACTTTTACTTAATATGATACGTTGACATGTTTCTTTCCCATAAAATCATTATTGTTTTATTACATGACTCCTTGATCATATGTTTAGATCTCCATTGAATCTACAATTGTTGCTTTCACTTTGGTTGGTTTGTGTCATTGCAGATATGATCTCACAAGAGGAACAGAGTGAAGCAGGGACAATAGAGATATAAGGAAGCGATATCTAAAGGTGCGTCCTCTATTCCTTCTTTGTTAGTAAATTCAATGGTAGTAACTTTGGGAAAGCATCATGTCCTGTGTTTTTTGTTCTAGATCTAGGTGGATCTAGGGAGATTAGTTTATGTCTGCATTCATCGATTTATCCAATAACAACCATTGATCTTTGGAATAAGACCGTTATTCGGCCATTCGACTATTTCAAGGAATTTATACCTTCAACGTCGAAATGACCGAAGCCCAAAGACTTAGAGCACCTGGTTCTCACCCCACGGTCTCATGAGAAGATAAACCTTATTTTTTTTTATTCTTGAGTAAACTCAAAAAGCCCATTTTTTTCGTTAGAGGGGGTATAGTTGCTAAAGCAGTGGTCATCCCCGTGTTTTTTAGCCTGAAGTCACACAGAGGATTTAATGGAAATGGTTTCAACATAGGAAAGAGGTAAGTACACAAAACTCTAACAATTTTTTATTCTTAATTGCGTTTTAAGATGGCCACCTCTAGCAATTTAGGACCGATTCTTCTTGGAAAGAACTATGAGTTTTGGTCTATTAGAATCAAATCCTTCTTGCAAGAACAAGAGTGTTAGGATCTAGTCGATCTTGGATATGTCGAACTAGATCCAGTAGACCTTGTTTCCATGACCAACCAACAAAGAACTGCTCATGAAACACAAAGGAACAAAGAGAATAAAGAAAAATTTGGGATACAAAACTTAGTGGATGACTCGATTTTCTCAAAAATCATAGGCGTTGTTACTTCTAAACAAACCTGGGACATCCTTAAATCAGCCTACCAAGGAAATGATAGGGTCAAAACAGTCAAACTGAAGACCTTGAGGACGCATTTCGAGACTTTAAAAATGACAGAATCTGAAAACATTGATCAATGTATGACCATAGTCATGGGAATTGTAAACCAGATCATATTGACTAGTGAAGCCATCCCTGATCAATGAATTATTGAGAAATTCCTCATAAGTTTACCAAAGAAATTCAAAACAGTTGTTACAACCATCCTTGAATCCAAGGATCTATCAAATTTTTCAACGGATGAATTAATGGGCTCTCTATTGACACATGAGACCAGACTACATCTCAAATATGATTCAACAACAAATGCCTTCAAGACTCAATTTTCCTTTAGAAGAGGGAGAGGCAGAGGTCACTGAGGAAGAGGGATAATTCCATGTAACCATCATTCAAGTGAAGTTCACAGACAACATAACTAGAATCATAATTTCCAAGGTGAGAGACAACAAAACTAGAACCAGAACTTCCAGCCTCAAAGAGACAAAGGGAGAAGTTCAAATGACAAATCAAGCATACAATGCTATTACTGTAAGAAGTTTTGGCACTATGAATCTGAATATTGGAAGAAGCAAGAAGATCATCTCTCAAGCAGAGAACATGTCTCAAATCATAAAGGAGAAACTTCAGATGGTATGTTTCTCTCATGCCACAAGACTGAAGAACAACATAAATATATCTAGTTGATGGACAATGGATGTAGAAATCACATGACAAGTAACAAAGATTTACTCTCATGTATTGATTCTTCAATTTCATCTGATATTAAACTTGTAAATGATTATTTAGTCAAATTTAAGGGAAAAGGAATTGTTCTTATTCTTACTAAACAAAATGTAAAGAAAGACATACACAATGTATATCATCTTTCAGATATGACACATAATCTGTTAAGTGTAGGACAACTAATTGAACATGGCTATAAGGTAATTTTTGAAGGAGCATCATGTAGGATATATGACAAAACCCTTGGTAGAAAATTGATTTCTTAAATCCACATGACCAGGAATAGAATGTTTCCCTTGACCCTAAGAATTGCAAATCTGATCCAATCATATGCACAAAGTGCATCCACCCCCAACGAAACTATGGTTTGGAATACAATATTTGGACATCTACCCTTTCAAAGTCTAAGTCTTCTACATAAGTACTCCATGGTCAAAGGTCTACTTTTCTTCAAAGAGGAAAATTCCCCATGTGAGTCTTGCATTCTTGGAAAACATAAGAAGACTAGTTCTCCACAATCCCCCACTCAAGAAAAAAAACACTTAGAGCTAGTTCACACTAACCTATGTGTACCAATGCAAACATAGTCAATAGGTAGCAATGTTTATTTTCCAACTTTTATTGATGACTTTAGCAGGAAAATTTGGATCTATTTTCTCAGATACAAGTATGAAACTTTTGCAAAGTTCAAAGAATTCAAAGCTGAAGCTGAAAAAGAAAGTGGCAAATATGTAAAATCTCTCAGGTCAGATGGAGGAGGAGAATACAACTCCAAAAAATTTGAAATTTTTTGCAAATCACAAGGAATCATCATGCAAACTACAATCAGGTATACTCCACAACAAAATGGAGTGGCTGAAAGGAAAAAACAGACAATAATGAACATGGAAAGGAGCCTTCTCAAAGATAAATTTCTATCAAATACATTTTGGGATGAAGTAGTAGCATGCTCAACTTATCTTCTAAATAGATCTCCAACCACTAGTGTCAGGATGAAGGTCCCTCAAGAAGCATGGAGTGTGACAAAGCTAAATGTTGCTCATCTCAGGACATTTGGATGCATAACATACACTCACATACCTTCTGAATTAATGAAGAAACTTAATGATAGAAGTGAGAAATGCATCTTTACTGGCTACAATGAAACATCAAAAGATTACAAGCTCTACAATCCAATATCAAAGAAAATGATTCTCGGCAGAGATGTAATGTTTTTTTAAAATCAATTCTAGAACGAGTTTGAAAATCAACCAATGGACAATCAATATCCATTGTTGTCACATCCTGAAGACACAAAGAATTCAGGATGACAAACACATCAACCTAATCTTTGAAGGCTATAGATACAAGGACAATCTGAAATTTCTGAGGATAACTCAACTTCCAGTAGAAACGCTTCCTCTAAACTTCCAAATCAGAGAACTCAAAGTTTGAGAGAAATCCATTAGTAGTTGGATGGCATTGATCAACACAATATTTTTGCATTAGTGTCATGTCAACCCACATCTTTTAAAGAGGAAGCTAAGGATCCACATTAGGTTCAATCCATGAACCAAGAGATTGAATCCATTGAGAAGAACAAGACATGGGATCTTGTTGATCTGTCGAGACACAAGAAAAGTATTTGTGTCAAGTGGGTTTAAAAAACTAAACTAAATGAAAATGGATATATTGAAAAACACAAGGAAAGAATTGTTGCCAAAGGATTCTCACAACAACCAGGTATTCATTACGGTGAAACTTTTTCTCCAGTAGCAAGTTTGGACACTATATGGAATGTCTTAGCCATAACATCTCAACACAAATGGAAAGTATACCAGATGGATGTCAAGTCAACCTTCCTAAATGGTGTCTTAGAATAAGAGGTTTATGTGAATCAAGCACCTGGATTTGAAGTCAGAGAGAAGCCAGCCAAAGTTATCGGTTGAAGAAAGCCTTGTATGTCTTAAATAAATATCCAAGAGCGTAGTATAGAAGAATTATTACTTACCTGATCAAGAGTGGTTTCAGCAGAAGCCAAAATGATCCAACTCTTTACACTAAAACTGATCAACACAGTAAAATTCTGATTGTATGTTTATATGTTGATGAAATGATATATATCGACAATCTTGAGTTAACCAGTTTTAAACATGCTATGCAATCTGAGTTTGAGATGATAGATCTTGGCATCATGAAATATTTCTTGGGGATTAAGGATGACCAATCAACCAAAGGCATTTTTGTCTGTCAACAAAAGTATGCAGTAGAAATCATCAAAAGATTTTGCATCGAAGACTGCAATCCAGCAGAAACTTCTATACCCCTAGGCACAAAATTGATCAAGAAAGATGAAGGCCCTACAGTGGACCCTACCCTATACAAAAGTTTAGTAGATAGTTTTTTGTATCTTACAGCAACTATGCCTGATATTATGTATGCAACCAACCTTGTTTCCAGGTTCATGGAATCCCCCAAAGATTCTCACTGGAAGATGGCGAAAAGGATTCTGAGATATGTTGTAGGCACTCTCAATTCTGGCTTACGGTACACCTAGTCTAATGATAATCATCTCTCTGGTTACATAGATAGTGATTTTGCAAGAATCCTAGATGATAGGAAAATCACCTCACGACATGTTTTTCACCTGGGCATGAACATGATTTCATGGGAATCAAAGAAGAAACCCATTGTATCAATATCTTCTGTAGATGCAGAGTATGTCGTTACTACCTTAGCTTCCTTTTAAGCTGCGTGGATGAGAAGAATATTAAATGATATGTCACATACATAAAATGAGCCAAACCCTATCTTCTGTGACAACACCTCAGCCATTTCTCTATCCAAAAATCATTTGTTTCACAATAAAATCGAGCATATTGACACTCGTTTTCACTTCATAGATGATCTAGTCAATAATGGTGACATAGCACTTCAATTTCGTGGCTCTCGAGATTAGCTCCCAGATATTTTTACAAAGCCACTCGGAATATCCATTTTTTATTTTCAGAGACAACACTTGGGCATTATCAGTGCTGATGTTTGTAACTGTTGAGTTTAAGAGGGAGTGTTAAATATATCTATAACCTCAACAATATGTGACTGTACACTATGATTGTACACTTCCAGTTGTCCTAGCTAGCTATACGAGTTAGTTAGGATCTTTTTTTTTGTTTCTTGATTTTCTCGAGCCTATTTAGCTCAGCTATATACTCAATACTAAATGCTCTACTCATTTTTTGTGTTTTCCCAATTTTGTCTTCTCTGTATTATCTTATTTGCTTCTCATTTTAAGGAATCAACTAGGCACTGTATATAGATTTGTTCTATTGACAAGTGAGTGATCTCTATGGTAATCAAGTGTTTTCATTTGTTGTTAAGAAACTATATTTGTTGTTGGGGATCACTGTTAGTCCTTGCTTGATGCTAGTGGCTCTTAGTTGTTAGTTATAACTGTAACCTCAACAGTATGTGAATATACATTGCCAGTTGTTCTTGCTAGTTGTACGAGTTCGTTAGGATTTATTGTTTTGTTTCTTTATCTTCTTGATTTGTTCGAGCTTATTTAGCTCAACTCTTTTACCTTAGTTATATCCACTCGATGCTATGGGATCTTCACTTTCTTGTTCCCTTATGTCTTCTCTGTATTATTATCTTTTTCGTTTCTCATTTTTTCATGGTATCAGAGCTTAGGACATAAGCCTCTTCATAGTTCGTAGAGAGCAGCTTGATCCTAATATGAAGAGTGTGGAGCTTACATTGTCTCGTAGATGAGAGCACATGATGTAATATTCTTCACAGAGCCTGCAAAGAAGTCTGCAGTATGCTCAAAATATCGTTGAAGATAGCAAGAGCAACAAAGAAGAACTGTAGAAGGACGAAACACTTAAAGATTCATGATCATTTAAATTCTTTCAAATTTAAAGATTCGTGAAATTCTTTCTTCATAAGGAAGTTTGCAGAAACAACAAAGGACAAGCTACAACAGTCATAAGATCGGTCGTAGGAATATATCTGAGCCTTTAATCAAGCTTAGAAAGGAGGAGGAGCGCATAGAACAGGAGAATTGTTTTTCAGCCATTAGATCTTGACGAGAGCAAGATAAACCATCAGATAAAGCAAAGATTAAGTCACAACCATCATATCTCATTGAAGGGATATCGGTGGTGGGAATCCATTGTGGAGATCGGGAAGGAAATTAAAGAGTGAGGAAGTTGAGACTCTGCAATCCCTTAGGATCATTGATATTTCTATATCAACAGATAAATGATTGATATCAATCCCACTATAGACAAGAATCTTCACATTGCAGAGATCGGGAAGGAAATTAAAGCGTGAGCAAGTTGAGTTTCTGAAATCACTTTTGGTCGTTGATCTTCAAGGTCCATTAAAACATGAATGTCGATCTTGCAAAGTGAGATAAGCACCCAAAGGTTCAACTGAGGTCACATCTCTCGGTCACATGTAGAGAAGACAGTGAGAACTTCATGCAAGAGTTGTCTCTCGAAGTTCATCTTGACTGTCCATCAATGAAGACACGTGAATGAAGCATCTTCCACTTTGCTAGTTCGAGGTTTGGAGAAAACATTGGTACAGTGTTTCCATAACATCCAAAGCCTTGAAGGCCGAAGTAAATCTGATTTTTCCAAATCAAGAGGACATATGGAGGGTAATCTCTAACTTTGAAGATTTGATACTCCAGAGATTAGCACGAGTCAGAAAAAATAAACTCCTGAAGGATGAAGTTCTGAAGAATATCTCAGTCGTTCATTTGTAGATGCCTAAGGATCGTTGGATTTACACCTCTATTGATAGTTTGTCACCTCGACACTTCACGAGTAGCTTGATTGCGACTGGTGAAAGATCTCTAAAGTTCGTAATCCCAAAGTAAATTTGATTCATAGATCTTGACGGGTAACTAAGATCATCAATCTCTTCCCCTTGTTCATAGGTTTGCGATTTTGGAGGATTCCGAGGTAATAAAGGAATATTTCTCGTAGCCCTGAAGGCCTGAAGGCACAAATTCTCGAAGTAGTTGTGGATCGTTGATCTAAAATCAAAGAGGATCATTGATCTTTACAACAATTCATTTTTTTGGCCATCCTGCTATTCAAAGGAACTGATATGTTCATGCATCTTAATGCCCGAAGCCCGAAGGCCTAAAGAGCCTGGTTTTCAGCCCCTGGTAACATGAGATGTTGAACTCCAAACTTTTTTTGGCTCTCAAATAAACTTAGATAGCTTAATTCCAACATGAAATGACCTACAATTTCCATAGAACATATCTCAAAGCTCTAAATCCATAGATCTCATGATCGGATAGTCAAATCTATCTAGATCAAAGATAAATAAGTGGTCTACCCCATGTTTTTCAACATGAAGTCACATAAAGAACTTCACAGACCTAGATTTACGCACAGGAAACAGGAAGAGAACATATATGTTTTCATCAAGCGGTATTAGTATGACAAGATAGAATAGTCGATCCACAAGTGTGATTGAATTGGTGAATGAACATCCAAGAAACATTGTCATGGGTCAACAAAGATGACTCAAGAAGTCCATAAGAGATCTTAGACAGATCTGGAAAGAGAACAACAAAGAAATGGCAGAATATTTTGCAAAGACAAATGAGGAGGTTCGAGTTGTACTTGAGGAGCTCACACAAGAAGCAAATTAGACGAAAAATGATGATATTTGGAGCAACATGAGCATGAACTGTAGTGTACCCTTTTACACTACCCAGGTTCACCCAACCTCTTACGCACATCATTC
>ML779503.1:177714-197942 GCA_009831015.1 Picea engelmannii | reverse complement strand
CCCCTGGCCTAACAAAACTCATAAGCCTACAGCTTATTCAAAGCTTGGCTCACCAGCCTATAGAACATAATTACAATTCTTTTGCATATAACATGATCTGTAACGGGGCTCGGCCTTGGGGACACTACATGAACCTACCATTACTGCCATGGTATAATGGTAAGAATTTTAAATTTTTGTATGTTAGAATGAATACCTATTTGTGTCTTGTATACGGTTATCATAATATACATGATCAAGAAGGGGATGCCTTGGGATTGTAGATCATCCAACAAGACTTGGATAATAGTATGTTGCACAAGTATGCAACAACGACATCTTTGAAAGAAGTTTGGAGTATTCTGGAGATAGAGTATAGTGAAAGAGGGAGAAAATTTTTATCGAATGTTTCCACTTTGGAAGAAGCATATGTGTCTGAAGTAGAGCTACCAAAAGAACGGAATGAAGGAGCATTTGTGTTTGAATCAGAGCTACCAAAGGAACAGAAGGAAGAAGCATTTGTGTCTGAAGTAGAGATACCAAAAGAAAAGAATGAAGGAGCATCTATGTTTGAAGCAAAGCTTCTAGAAGAAAGGAATGAAGGTGCATATATGTGTGAAGCAGAGCATGAGAAAATTGTAGATATTGATGGTGAAGCTATCAGTACAACAACCTGCATCAAAGAAATGATTCCAGTAGTGTTTGTTGATGACAACAAAGAATCAACATCAATGATGATTGATGAACATTGTGCATAAATTGGCCTCTTTGAAACAGAGGTAAGAAATCTTGAAATTGAATTTGATGATGACAATTTGTCTTATGATGAGTGCCTTCAAAAATTGGAAGAGAAGAATAAAATTGATGAATTGATGTATGGAGGAGGAATCCTACTTGGCATTCAGAACCAAGTGGATGATTTGGTGACTGCAAAAGCAGTGATTGAAAGAAGGTTTGATGATAGAAGCATTCAAGCCACTACACTTATGAATATCAATGAAGGAGATGAAGAAGAAGATAATGTTGATGCATATTTGAAATGGATTGAACAATCAATCTATGATGATGATGATGGTTACTTGTCTCAGAAAGAAAATAAATAAGAGAACCAATATGGTTCCTATTATAATTTTTTATATCAGAATGACAAGTTGTTTGAGTATGCAGGTGAACAGCCAAAAGAAGAAGATGAAGACATGGATGCAAATTTCAATGAAGACCAGTTTGAAACCATTTTAATGCAATGGAGTTTTGAAGAAAATGGATTTTATTATGAGTTAATGTGGAAGCATTCCATTGACTGTGTATCCCAAGCTATGAAGGGCATTGATGATAGTTTGTAGTCATGACATCAACTCACTGTCAAAGACAAATTTGTTGCAAAAGAAGGTGAAAGACAACCCACTGTCAAAGAAAAATTAGTTGCAGAGGAAGATGAAAGGCACAAGCATAAGCAGCCACAAGCATAAGCCGCATGATCAAATTCTGAATATGAAGTTACAACGACAAAGACAAAAGGCAAAGCACATAGCCTTCAATATCAATGCCAAAATGAAAAAAATGATGCAATAAGAACAATATAGAGTTTGGAAGAAGAGAAAGAAGAAGCCCAACTCAAGCGAAAATCCAAAGTCTACTTTTGTTGTTATGTATTATAATCCTAGCTAAGACATAGACCAGAAGGCATTATCATTTCTGAATTCCTTTTTTGTTAGGAAAATCCATTTTTTATTTCCAATTACAACACTTAGGAATTACTGTTTGTAACTATTGAGTTTAAGAGGGAGTGTTAGTTATAAATGTAACCTCAACACTATGTGAATGTACACTCTCAGTTGTTCTTGCCACTTGTATGAGTCCGTTAGGATTTCTTGTTTTGTTTCTTGATCTTCTTTATTTGTTTGAGCTTACTCTTTTCCCTTAATGATATGCACTTGCTATTCCCTCTTCACTTTCTTGTTCCCAATTTTTCCTTCCCTATATTATCTTCTTTGTTTCTCATTTTGTCATTAGTAAGCCTAAGCCTAAAACTCCATGACTTGGTCAAATATTCTACATATGAGAAATGCATTAAGGAATGCAGAGTTTGCATCAATTTTGTTGTTTGTATCAGATTTTTTGAGATTCGATCGTTGATGAAGAGAAGCCTATGGATGGAGATAAATCGTGTTCAACAGAACCAACATATACAACTTCAAGATTGAAGGGATTCAAACTAAGTTAAACATGGAAAAAGTTTTTCCAGATTGCGTTGATTTTATTTGAGCGTTTGAGTCGAATTGATCACTGGACTTCATTTGAATACGAGGTCAGCGAGTGCACGAGAACATGTCTAGTTACATTGACATGTTTGGTTCTTTAGGAGTTTACAATAGCACTGAAAATGTCCTGGAATCAAATATTGACAAATGTATTAGGGTATTAATCCTAGTTGATTCATAAACCAGTAAATTATAGTCCTCTAGATTCACTATGGGAAATAAAGTGTCTTTTAGGGAGTAAATTTATTTTCTATGTCTCAGTTTATACTTCACTAGCTTCACCAACACAGATCCTATGGAGAATAGATTTCTTGGCTATCTCAGAATCTGTTCTCAATGTTGTTCAAAGTGCTCTGTCTTTTGGAAATTATTTGACCTCAATCCTCTCTATTGTACAGGGATATCTGTAATCACTTCATTCTTCACTAGCATGTAAGATTTGCAATATGCCAATTAAAAATTAAGATGATTGGTAGATTCCTTCTCTACATACCCTCTAGAGTCTCCTTACTACAAGTAAGGTAATTGATAAATGTTTTTGTTCTAATACTCAACTGTGTGAGTGCAACATACAACCTAGCCACATAAAAAATACAATGGATACCTTTAACAACTCACCCTGATAACTTTCTCTACAACCTTAGCTCACTTCACCTCCTATTCACAACTGTCGTTTTAACATAATTGTCTTCACAGTAGCATCTTACAAATTGTTGGAGGAGGCTTGACACTTGAAAATTATGATCTTCTATTATATGTTTCACTTAACAAGCAATACATGGTAGTAGGTGAGATCTATCAATGTGACAGTTGTTTTCCATGTCCTCTCAAATACATGCATGTAATATTTCCAGTGAGAAAAAGAGCATATGTCCATGAGTAAGGCACATAGCACATAAGGTATTTCTCTTGGGTGGATATGTTTCATATACTATGCAAATATAACTCATACAATGAGCCCTAGCACACTGATTTCTACACATTAAATAATGGGAAATGTTAAGAAAAATACCTCCTTTAGAGTTTCAACTTACAGGAATATCCCATTTCCATGCTTCATGCAAATCTAACTTATATAATAAGCCTTAGCACACCGATTTCTATAGATTAACCAAATTTCTACACATTACCCAACTGAAAATGTTAAAAAAAGTTCTTTAGAGTTTCAATTCTTACTTGAATATCCATTTCCATATATCATCCAAGAACAAATGGAACTACAAACCGGAATGGAACTGTACCCATTCAATGCACTCGGAATGGAACTACACCCCTTCAAAGCACTCTAGTTTCTCAAAGTATCATAGGATTACATTGATTTCACTGTATTGTATTGAAATTTTGTTTATGCAACAATGGGAACTTCAACACTACCATCCTCCAATTTGTAAATATTTGAAAACTAATAAAAATAATTAGGTCTATTAAAAATAGTTACAAGATCTTTTAATCTTAAATCCTAATTTGATAGTTATTAATTTCAATTTGTAGAAATTTGATAACTAATAAAAATAATCAAGTCTATTGAAAATGAAGGACGAAGAGGGGATGCGCACAGTCTACTCTACGCAACACAGTTTAAAATATTGCACACCAAATAGGGTATGCGACAGAGTTCTCAAGATCACTATGCCATGCACAGACTACCAGATTGTTGCGCACTGTGAATACACAAACTAAATAGAATGATTTATGAATGCGGAATATAATAGAGAAATAACACATAAACTTGTCAGAAAAAAAAAATACTTGATGTTAATGAACTTCAACGCAGTGCGCTTGGATTACAAGATACAGTGAAAAAATGAGCTTCGACTCTGATACTTCTTTTTTCAAATCTTCAATTGTTGCTGGTTCTTGAACTACTTCTCTACATCCCTCTCCCTTTTTCTCTATGTCTCTATCTATCCATCATCTTCTAACTAAGAAACTTAGAATTATATAAACTTCCTTCAAAAGATAAGACTGACTCAACATTTAACTCAACCATAATTATGACTGACTCTTCAACAACTTAATTTTAATTCAAGAAGATAGAATTTAGCTTCATTTATAGTTCTCCTTCTTGCCGACTGACTTTTGAGTAAGTATGCGACTTTGCATTTGTAGACTTGTCAGACTGTCTGACTGACATTTTGACTACTGATAGATTTCGACTGACAGACAAATCGACGGTGACGTGAAGATCTCACCAACTTGTAATTACAATTTCCAACATTCCCCCTTAATTTTAAGTTGGTGGAGTTACAAAAGAAAATAACATCAAAAATTTGAGTTTTCATTTTATTGTCACTCATCTGTTACTGTGCGAATTCCCAGACTACTGTGAAGATGTTGAAATGCATCCAACGTGATTCTTTTGGAGTTTCCATGAACCTTTAGATTAGGCTCACTCCATACATAATATCAAGTATTGTCATTGTTAGATACATAAGACTGCCTACCAGTCTTTTAAACAGTGTGGTATCCACTTTGGACCCTTTATCTTCCTTGCTTAACTTTAATCATGTTATGATAGGTGTTGGTGTTTCTTTTGAGTTTACCATATTGAATGTCTTTAATATCTCATGTGCATACTTGGACTGTGAGACAAATATACCAGTTTTGGACTGGTGCACTCCTATTCCCATAAAATATCTCATAAGTCCCAAATCAATCATTTCAAATTCATCCTTCATGACTGACTTGAACTAGTATGTGCCAAAATTACCTATAAATATCAAATCATCCACATATAAACAAACAATTAAGACATTACCTTGATGATTTGATTTGATGTACAGTGTTGGCTCATTTTCACTTCTTTGAAATCCATTATGTGTGAGATAGGAATCGATGCAACTATACCCAGCTCTCAGAGCTTGCTTTAATCCATACAGTTCTTTCTTTAGTATTTATACTTTGTTTTATTGTCTTCGAACCTCATAACCTTGTGGTTGTTCCACATATACTTCCTCTTCTAAGTTTCCATTCAAGAATTCTAATTTTACATCCATCTAATAAACTAGCCATTTGTACTGCGTGGGAATTGCTTGTAAAATTTTCAGACCCCAACCCAGTTTCAGTCTCGCTAATTTTTTAGCCAATGTTTAATGCCCAAACCCAGTTTTATATCAGCATATAAAGAATTAGCAGAAAATAAATTTCAGAACTGAAACATGAGGATTCTGAACATCGTTTATAATGCAGAAATAAAATATCAACAACACATAAAACTCAGAAAATATAGACACAAGAATTTTCGATCTAACATCGACCCTGGAAAAACCCACAAGGGGAAAACCAATGAGAGAGGGAGATTTTCTTATTTAGGAGCTTTTGAGAAATTTTTTTTACAACATATTCATCTTCAAAAATTTACAAACTTATCTCGACATTCCTGTAGCTTGCTTCTCGATTTTTGAACCAGAAATTTGTACCACTATACAGCTATCACAACATTAAATTTTGTACGGATTGTCCTCATTTTATGTGCCAAATATCTGCTACAACTGTATGGAAAAATCGACTTAGCAAATGCCTTGAAAAACATGCCCAACACCTTGAAAATCGTGCCCAAAAATTATGGCAGTACAACCCTCATTTTCTATGCAAGTTCATATGAACTATACGAAATTGCTTTACCTAGAAAATCATGCCCAACACCTTCCTCGATTTCTATGCAAGTCTGTACAGACCTCATTTTCTCTTGCAGTACGAACCTCGTTTTCTGTACAAGTTTGTACAGACTGTATAGATTTTCTTTACCCAGAAAATTGTGCCCAACACCTTCCTCGATTTCTGTGCCTGAAAAGTACTGTACGACGGCCTTGAAATGCATGCCAACCTTTCCATAAATTTGTGTTGTTCTTATCCTCGTTTTCCATGCACAATAAATGTTGTATGACCCCTCAAATCCATACTGTATAGACTGATATTAAATGTTGTCTGTTGCCTCGTAATCCATGCCTATTTTTTTCCTTGGGATGTGTGCTCTCCTCCTTCAAATGTTGTCTCTCTTCTCAATCTCAACCTCTCTCTTCTCTTTTTCCCTCTCAACAAAAATGCATGAACAACAACCCTAGCTAGTGTGTGCCCTCCTAATCTAATCAACCTCATGAGGTAGGTGAGGGGTCTCTTAATCCAACCGTTGAGATTGGATTAGATGAGTGGCTGAGATTTTGTGTCTCTTCACTCACCCTCACTTTAGTCATAAAGTCACCTTTTTATTTGCATCTCACAAATTAAATGACTAGGGCCCAGATTAGGAACTTTTTCACCCCTTAGGTGCCTAGGGATGAGAAGCACTTGCCTTGGTACTTTATTTAATTAAAAATTTAACACTCCCTCATACCGAGGAAACTGTTACTCACCACTCCAAGCTTGTCCCTGAAAAATACAAACTTGCCTCTGCCCAATGCCTTGGTGAGTATGTCTGCAACCTGCTCCTCTTTAGATATGTACTCTAGCTACACATCTCCTCTCTGAACATAGTCACAAATGAAGTGATAACGAATATCGATATGGTTAGACTGATCATAAAAAACTTGATTCTATGAGAGTTTAATGCAACCTTTATTATCACAATAAATCACAGTAGGCCTCAACTGCACACCAAACAATCCCACCAGCATCTTGTGAAGCCAAACGACCTCACAACTGGCCTGACTGGCTGCCATATACTCAACCTTTGCAAATCTCATAGCCACTGAGTTTTTTTTCCGACTGAACCAAGACACAATTGCTAATCCCAATCCAAAACAACACACTTAAGTGGTTTTCCTATCACTTACACATCCTGCCCAATCTGAGTCTGTATATCCAACCAGACGAACTCCATCTCCTCTCTGAAATTCCAAACCATAATCTACCGTACCACAAAGATCCCTGAGCACATGTTTTTCTTCCACCCAATGCACTCTCCTAGGCTCGACCATGAACTGACTGAGAGTGTTGACAACAAAACAAATATATGGCATGGTATTGACCAAATACATCAATAACCCGATCAACTAACGATTCAAAGTGGAATCCACCAACTATGACTTAGAAGCATGAAGCTTCTTCCAGTTGGTAATCATGGGAGTGGTCATGGGCCTGCTATCCCCCATTTGAAATCTTCTCAGAATGTCACACACAGACTTCACCTGTCCCAGGAAGATGTGTCTAGGCCCTTGCCAAATCACCAATCCCAAAAAGTAATGCATCCGTCCAATATTAGTCATCTCGAACTCTGAAGCAAGGCTCTCCTTGCAACTGTTGATGAGTCTCTCTGCCCCTGTAATGAAAAGATCATCCACATATAGAAGAATTATGAGAGGATCCTCTCCAACCACAATGAAGTATAGGTTGGGATCCACCTCACTCTTCTCAAAACCCAACTATTGCAAATAGGCATCTATCCTCAAATACCAATCTCTAGGAGCTTGTTTCAGCCCATACAATGCCTTCTTCAGTCTACACACATGAGACTCTCTCCCATGCACCTCAAATCCCAATGGATTTTCAATATACACCTCCTCCTTAATAAGACCATCCAGAAATGCGGTCTTCACATCCATCTAGTGGATCTTCCAACCCATGTATGCTACAATGGATATCACTGCCCTAATCGAAGTGTATCTAGCAATCGGTGCAAAGGTCTCATCATAGTCGATTCCCTCAACCTGTGAAAACCCCCAAGCCACAAAGTTAGCTTTGTACTTATCAATGCTGTCATCCGCAATATGCTTTAGTTTATAGAGCCACCTGGAAGTCACCACTGACTTTCCCTAAGGTCTAGGAACAACTTCCCAGACAAAGTTCTTCATGATGGAATTGTACTCTTCCATCATGGCATCTCTCCATACCTGTCTACCAGTGGCCTCTGCAAAACTGGAATGCTCAGACTCCCGAATACTGCTCACCATCGCGATGTAGCTGCAAAACCTCTTGGGAGGTTTACTCTCCCTCACTGCCTCTCTGGGATTCCCCACTGAACCCTGTGCCTCCCTCAAAGTGTCCTAAAGCCACTTGGGCTTACTCCTCTTTAAAGTAGTGTCCCATGGAGGGGACTCTCCCTTCTCAACACCATCTCCTCAAGACAATGATCTTGAAGTAGACTCTGAATTACCTGATCCTGAAACTTGTGGACCAGTAGCTTGTAAACCTGAAACCTATGGCCCTGTCACGTGTGAACCTGTCGTTCCTGAAACTGGTGGCCCTGAACTCTGTGTAATGGTAGTCTACTATGGACTCACTTGAATCTGTGGTGAAGACTGCTCACCCTTCATTGTCCCTCTATACTTCCTAAAGGCTCTGTTCTCCTCAAATATGACATCCCTCCTCAAGACAGTCTTCCTCAAGGAAGGAAGGTATATACGAAAAGCCTTTGAAGTCTCACTGTACCCAACAAAGATCCCTCTCTCTTTCATGGGCTCTAGCTTTGTCCTCTTCTCAGAAGGGACATATGAAAATGTGATGCACCCAAAAATACGAAGGTGTCCCACATCAGGCTTCTTTCCAGAGAAAGGCTCCTCGGGAGTCATGCTCCCCACATCCTTGTGGGGGCCCATGTTCTGTAGATAAACTATAGTGTAGCATGCCTCATCCCATAGAAATAGTGGCAACCTCAAATCATGTAACATGGCTCTTGCAACCGCAACAATGGTCATGTTCTTCCTCTCTCCAACCCCATTCTGCTGCGGCTTGTAAGGAACAATCAACTCCCTCCTCATGCCCTCTCCTGCATAGAAGTCCATGAACTCCTTGGAGGTATACTCACCCCCATTGTTTGATCTCAGGACACTAATTTTCTTCCCTATCTGGTTCTCCACAAGATCTTTGAACTCTTGGAACTGACTGAAGACCTGTCCTTTGGTCTTCATGAAGAAAATCTAGGACTTTCGAGAGAAGTCATCAATGAATACAGCATAGTATAAGGAACCATTCAACGATGCCGAAGACATCGGGACACATACATATGAATGTATAAGATCAAGTATCCCTGCTACTCTACTGTCACTACTCAAAAAAATAGTCTTGGTGTATTTTCCCAAAGCACACCCCTTGCACAACTCATGGTACTATGAACTAAAATTTGGAACTCCCATCACCATCTCTCTCAGAACTCTCAAAGCCCCATGGTGCAAATGTGCCATTCTCCTGTTCCATATCTCACATAGGTCATTGTTGTTGCTGGTAGAATGAATCAATGCTCTGACTGGCTAGAACAAAAACTTGTACAACCTATCATGTCTAGTACCAATCACTTTGGTCGAAGTGATGCTAGACCCTCTGGGGAAAAGAAGCACCTACCCATCACAGAACAAGACCTCATATCCCTTCTCCTCAATAGTAGAAACTGACACTAAGTTCTTCTTCAAGCTTAGAACATATAGAACCTCTGTCAAAGTCATGGGAGGCAAAGACTCCCTCCGAAATGATATGGTCCCACAACTAGCCACCTTGACCTCCCGGTCATCTCCAAGCACTACCTCTGCATCTCCACACTGTGTAAGATCTGTCAAGTTCTCATGAACCACTATCATATGGTGAGAGGCACCACTGTCAATATACCAAGTATCTGAAGTAGTGGTCCTCAAGGATAGACACACAATCAAGGAAAATTCCCTATCAAAATTGGTGGAAAACTCTTCCACCTCTACTGAAGCTATTGTTTGTTTCCTCTTCTTGTTTGGACATTGACCTACATAGTGCCCAAACTTATGGCATGCAAAGCACTTGACTTTGCTCATGTCTTTCTTCCCTTCACCCTTGGGCTTGTGTCCTCCCTTTGGATCCTTTTTGAACCTCTTCTTTCTAGTGGTATCAAGAGACACATTCTCCTCCTCATGACCTGTAGATGAACTACCATGTACATAATCTCTCTATGTCTCCTCCTAAACAAAGTCATCCCAAAGACGTTCCCAACCGGGAAGCTTCTCCCTAGCAAAAATGGCCTCCACAAAAACAACCAATTGTTTGGAAACTCCATTCAATGATGTTCTCACAAGATCATTATCAACTATGGCTTCCCCCACAGCTCCAAGCTCATCCCTCACCTATGTCAATATAGTAAGGTATGTGACCACATTTTCAGCCTTGGTCATTTTTATGCTCTTTAGTTTTTCCCCCAAAACAATTTTTTGGTTCGCATTTGTACTCAGGTACAATTTAGTCAAAGACTCCCACATCTCATAGGCATGTGTCTTCCCCGTCAAGTGAGGAATAAAATGATCCTTGATGGTGGCAACAATAAACCTCTTAGCCTTGATACTCTTCTTAGTGTAGGCTACAAGAAGAGTAGCATCAGTAGGTACCACAAAAGGATGACTAGTGGTATTTTCCACAATGTCCCACAACTCGTTTTCTTGCAAAAGCAAGATCATCCTCTCCTTCAAAGCACCAAAATTTGTTGCCCCATCAACTTTGTCCTCAACTCTCAAACCTGTATCCATTGACCCTTCTCTATTGAAAATAATAAATTTAAAAAATTGCCCTGTGAAGTGACTGCTGTCCCAACTTCCCAACTTTTTGACTACTAAAATCTCTGCTTCCCTTCAACTCAGCTCTAATACCATGTAAAAATTTTAAACCCCAACCTAGTTTCAGTCTCGCTGATTTTTCAGCCAATGTTTAATGCCCAAACCCAGTTTTATATCAGCATATAAAAACTTAGCAGAAAATAAATTTTAGAACTGAAACATGAGGATTCTGAGCATTGTTTATAATGCAGAAATAAAATATTAGTAGCACATAAAACTCAAAAAATATAGACACGGGAATTTTCAGTCTAACATCGACCCTGGAAAAACCCACAAGGGGAAAACTAGTGAGAGAGGGAGATTTTATTATTTAGGAGCTTCTGAGAAATTTATTTTACAGCATATTCATCTTACGAAATTTACCAACTTATTTGGACATTCATGTAGCTTGCTTCTCGATTTCTGAACTAGAAATCCATACCACTGTACAACTATCACATAATTAAATGTCGTACAGACTGTCCTTGTTTTGTGTGCCAAATCTCTGCTACAACTATATAGGAAACCCCTTCTTAGAAAATGCCTTAAAAAACATGCCCAACACCTGGAAAATCATGCCCAGAAATTATGGCAATATGGACCTCATTTTCTATGTAAGTCTGTACAGATTGTATAGATTTTCTTTACCCAGAAAATTGTGCCCAACACCTTCCTCGATTTCTGTGCCTGAAAAGTACTGTACGACGGCCTTGAAATGCATGCCAACCTTTCCAGAAATTTGAGTTGTTGTTCTCCTCGTTTTCCATGCACAATAAATGTTGTATGACCCCTCAAATCCATACTGTACAGACTGATATTAAATGTTGTCTATTGCCTCATAATCCATGCCTATTTTTTTCCTTGGGATGCGTGCTCTCCTCCTTCAAATGTTGTCTCTCTTCTCAAGCTCGACCTCTCTCTTCTCTTTTGCTCTCTCAACAAAAATGCATGAAAAACAACCCTAGCTAGTGTGCACCCTCCTACCCTAATCGAACTCATGGGGTAGGTGAGGGGTCTCTTAATCCAACGGTTGAGATTGGATTAGATGAGTGGCTGAGATTTTGTGTCTCTTCACTCACCCTCACTTTAGTCATAAAGTCACCTTTTAATTTGCATCTCACAAATTAAATGACTAGGGCCCACATTAGGCATTTTCTCACCCCTTAGGTGCCTAGGGATGACAAACACTTGCCTTGGTACTTTATTTAATTAAAAAATTAACATTGCTAACACTATTCTCACAGTGTCCATGCATGCAACTGGTGCAAAGGTTTCATTGTAATCAATTCCAGGTTGTTGTGTAAAGCCTCTCGCAACTAATCTTGCCTTGTACTTTTGTACTTTTCCTTCTGCATATTGCTTGGTTTTATAAATCCACTTGACACTTATGACATCCTTATCATTAGGTACATCTACCAATTTCCACATTTGATTATTCTCTATGCACCTGATTTCTTCATCCATGGCTTGTGCCCATACTTCCTCTTTGACAACTTCTTAAAAAATTAATGGATCATCTATTTGTGAAAATAGAGCAAAAACTGAGAATGAATTTGTTGTGTCTTCATTATAGACGTCGCGCAGACTTCTTGTCTTTCTTGGTAACAGACTTGCTAATGTTGGATCTGGAGAAGTATAAGTATTTGGACTACTTGTTGGTGTTTGTTGTGCTCT
Source organism: Picea engelmannii (assembly GCA_009831015.1). Classification (NCBI taxonomy): domain Eukaryota; kingdom Viridiplantae; phylum Streptophyta; class Pinopsida; order Pinales; family Pinaceae; genus Picea; species Picea engelmannii. The sequence continues at coordinate 185,545 of ML779503.1, read as the reverse complement.
AGGTGTGGACTGCACACTTGCTATTCTTAACAGAGTATTCTGCATGATACTTTGCGTTGTAGTGCTAGGTGTAGATGAAGCCACACATTGGCCTATGTATGGTGTTTGAAACACTTCATCCTCTACGTCATCATGCTCCATTGTGCCAATTATCTTCATTGTCTTTTCTATGGTTGCATCCCATGCTTCATTCTGTACGAGTTGAATATCACGACTGATTATGACTTTTTTTATGACTGGGCCATACAAGTTGTATCCTTTTGTTTCTTCAGAATACCCAACAAATATACATTTTTGTCCTTTGTTTTCCATCTTCCTTCTCAGTTCATCTAGAACACGTGCATATGCGACGCAACCAAAAAATCTTAAGTGCGGCACATTATGCTTTGATCCTGTCCATGCTCCCTGAGAAATTCTATTATTCACACTCTTTGTCAAAAATTTGTTCAAGATGTATACTGCAGTTGCTACTGCCTCAGCCCAATACTCATTTGACAAATGTTTGGCTATCAACATATTGCACATCATTTCCATGATGGTTTTGTTCTTTCTCTCTGTGACACCATTCTGCTGTGGTATGTATCGCGCAGTAAATTGCTTGTACATGCCATGAACTTTACAAAAGTTATGAAATTCTCTTGACATGTATGCTCCTCCTTTGTCCATTCTTAGACACTTGAAGTAATAACCACTCTATTTCTCCACAAGTGATTTAAACTGCTGAAAACAACCCAATGTGTCAGATTTATGCTTTAGAAAATAAATCCATGTCTTTCTTGATAAATCATCAATGAATGTTAGAAAATAAGTACTACCTCCTATAGATAGAGTTTCCATTGGTCCACAGGTGTCTGAATGTATTATTTCTAGTGGATATTTTTCTTTGTAATACTTTCCAACTAGAAATGATTCTCTATGTTGCTTGCCAAATATGCAACCTTCACATATCCTTTCTAGTTTATCAACCAATGGTAAGCCTTTTACCGTATCCTTTGTGTGTAGTAGTTTCATACCTCCAAATTTCAAATGTCCAAATATGAAATTCCATAGCCAAGAGTCATCCTGTGTTTCAGATTGGAATGTTGCCTTCATTTTTGTGCCATTTTCTCCTTTCTTGATACTGCACACACTATTTTCTTCATTAGTACTATGCGTGATTTATGTTGTAAATGCAATGTCTAACTGTATGATTTTTATTTTGTCAACAATTTGTGTTGTGTTCTGATTCTTGTCTGGATTTAATGTTAATGGGAACATTATGTTATTTGTCATATGGATTTTTGTGATAAGTAAATTGCTTGGGATTTTATCCATAATCACACAGTTATTATCTTCCAGGTAAATTCTATATCCTTTTTGTAACAGTTGTCCTGTACTCATCAGATTATGCTTCAGACCAGAAACATAATATACATCATACATAACTCTCTCTTCTCCTTGTCTGGTTCAAATATTTATACTTCCTTTTCCTAAGACATTGACTTGGATATCTGTTCCAAGTGTAACCTTGGTGTGGACTGACTCATCCAAACTAGAAAACAATTCTATGTTTCCTATCATGTGGTTACTGCAGCTTGAATCTAAATACCATATGTCACATGAACTTGCTTGAGAAACATTGCATTCAACTAGTGACACTATATTAGACATTTCTTCTGCGCTAGACATAGCTACAACGTGCACCATAAACATAGGCAGATTTTGGTTATTTGTATTGTGTGATTGATCTTGACGTTCTTGTTCTGATTATACTGTTTATTTCTGCACTCATATGCATAATGTCCATACCTTTTACAGTAATGGCATTGAATCTTTGATTTGACAGTTCTTTGACAAGTTGATTGGTTGGTACTTGGGTTTTGACCTCTTCCACCAGTATTTTCGGGATTGCTACTGCATCCACTTCTGTCAGAACTTCTTCCTCTGCCTCTAGAGTTAGCTCTCCCCCTTCCTCTTCCATGACCTATAGTTGACTGTGTGGAAAAGAATTTTCTAATGAAATATTTGACCTGTTCAATCTATGTTCATGATTGACGAGGGAAGCTTGCAGTTCATGTAGACTGAACTGACTCAGATCTTTTCCTTCTTCTAGAGTTACAACTAGAGTATCAAATTTAGGAGGAAGACTTGTAAGCACTTTCTCAACAACTTTTCTATCATCTATGGTTTCACCATGAGACTTAATTTGATTTATCAGTCCAACGACATGTGTGTAGAAATATGCTAGCATGTCTGAATATTTCATTGGCATAGTTTCAAAATCTCTTCTAAGAATCTCAAGTTTTGTAGTTTTTACTTTATCCATACCTTGATAAGCAGTTTGTAATATATACCATGCTTCCTTGGCTTTCTTTGCTGATGAAACTCTTGGAGGTATGCTCTCATGCATGGCTTGATGTATATAAAACAACGTGTTTCCATCCTTCTTTCTTTGTTCTTTCAACACATCTTTCTTAGCTTGTGTGATGGAATTATATGCTACCCGATCTGTTGGTTCAACATAACCATTTTCGACTATGTCCCATGTATCTTGACCTCGGAACAAAGCCTTCATGCTCAAGGACAACATCTCATAGTTCTTGCCTGTAAGAGTGGGAGGTTGCAGATTTGAGGTAGAAGCCATTTTTACTTTCAACAGAGTTTCTGCTCTGACAAAATCACTCTGGTAGAACCTTCTTTGATACCAATTTGAAGGGAAAAGAGGGGATGCGCACAGTCTACTCCATGAAACTCAGTTTAAAATATTGCACACCAAACAGGCTACACGACAGAGTTCTCAATATCACTGCACAGTGCACAGACTGCCAGATTGTTGTGTACTGTGAATACACACACTAAATAGAATGATTTATGAATGCGAAATATAATAGAGAAATAACACAGAAACTTGTCAGAAACAGAAAATATTTCATACTAATGAACGTCGACGTAGTGCTCTCGGATTACAAAATACAGTGACAAAATGAGCTTCAGCTCCGATACTTCTTCTGTAAACTCTTCAGTTGTTGTTTGTTCTTGAACTGCTCCTCTCCATTCCTCTCCCTTTTTCTCTATGTATCTATCTATCCATCATATTCTAACTAAGAAACTCAGACTTATATAAACTTCCTTCAAAAGCCAAGACTGACTCAACATTTAACTCAACCATAATTACGACTGACTCTTCAACAACTTAATTTTAATTCGAGAAGATATAATTCAACTTCATTTATAGTTCTCCTGCTTGCCAACTAACTTTTGCATAAGTATGCGACTTTGCATTTGCAAATTTGTCAGACTGTCTGACTGACATTTTGACTACTGGCAGATTTCGACTCATAGACAAATCGACGGTGACGTGAATATCTCACTGACTTGTAATTACAATTTCCAATAGAAAATGGTTACAAAATATTTTAATCTTAAATCCTAATTTGATAGTTATTAATTGAAGATGCTGACATATTTTTAATTATTCTCTCAAATCAATAATAGGATTTATTGTTTATAACTTGATTGCCACATTTAACTGATTAACCAAGATCAATATTTCTATAAGTTTTTATTGTGGATAATTAACAAGCACTACCTCAACTTCATTAGCAGGCATGTTTCTCAATTTAATGTTATTTATGTATTTTTGCATTCAATTATGCTTTCAATTTAAAATTTGTTTTTTTCTAGCATTTAGTTAAAAGGTATACATTCAATTTAAATTTTATGCAATCAATTTAAAGTTATTTAAATAAAATTATGCTTTCAATTTATGCATTCAAGTTAAAAGTTAAAATTATGCGTTTAGTTTAAACTTATGGCATTCAATTTAAATTTATTCCGAGTTGAATATAAATTTGTGTTCAATTTAAAGTTATAAGTTCAATTTAATTTTTGTGTTCAATTTAAAGTTTGTTATTTATTTATTTGTGTTGGCATTTCATATTATGGTCATCTTAAGTTTCATATTATATACGTGTTCAATTCAAATTTCAAGAGAAGATGAGTAATTCGATTCCAACGATCAGCTCCATGCATGCCGATCGATTCAAGATTGGATCCAAGCTTGAAGATGTGCTTTTTTTTTTCCTCATAATTTTATCAGGTTTTGGATTCGAGGGGTTGAGAGTAATTTCTGGGAATGCTTGCGCTTTTCCACCCATGTTCAAGATTTTTTAAGTAAGCGGAATCTAATCAATTAGAAGGGGCTAGAGAATGAAGCAAGTCATTTCCTTTTCATCAAAAGGTGTTGTTTAGACCGATCGATCATTCCTGAGCCATTTGGCATGATCCCTCTAGAATAGTTAGCCTTGAATATTTGGATTCTCTAAGTATGGACTTATTTTGCACTTGTTTGTTGTCAAGAATAATGTTGAATTAATAGATAAAATAAAATCCATTGTTCTCATATACAGATAGATGGAAAGCTAAAAAAATGCTCTCAAATTGTGTTATTTTATTAGAGAACAATAATCCAACTTGTGGCTGACAATACTCATATACAGGAATATAGCAAGCTAATGAAGATGCTCTTAGATTGTGCTATTTTATTGGAGAAGCAATAATACAACTTGTGGCTAACGATAGTTGGTTTTGGAATGACAGAGTTAAAGGCTTCACGGGGTACCCAGTGATGGAATCAATTAGACCATGCAGTGTTAGGTCTTCTGGACGTTGCTAGGGCAGCCATAAGAACCAACAACCTAATAATAATCATACCGGTTGCACTTCAAAATATGAATTTAATAATGATCTTATGATGCGTTTTACTATTTAGAAAATTCGATTTCCAATTGCAATTCACGTGGTAGTTTTAAATATATGTAACATCCCGCTCTTGCTTGCACTGAGAAAACTTATTCTTTGAGGACACTTCCTTGCAAGTGATCTAGATTATTATACTATTGGGTGTTTGATTATGATTATGAGGCATTATGGATATGATGACATGTTTCTTTGTTGTATTGACATAGATAGGTGTTATTGACTCGATTCTCCGAAGCCTGCATGATTTTGGACCTCGAGGATGCAGAGGCATCAATGAAACCCTTTGACTCTGGATCGAGTCAGGGAGTGGAATATTGGGGTTTGATTTTTGTATATATGATATAAGTACATCTGATTAGATGAGATGATTATGAATTTTATTTCTGACATGATTCATTGATGATGCAGGCTGACAATAGCTTGTTGACCAGACTCACATGTGGTTTAGAGGGGTCACGCATGACAACTAGAGACGTTGAGTGAGAGGTGTGGACAATGAACCTGGCACAACCTACTAGCACTCATGCCATGGGTCTAACAGTAGGTTAACGATTACCTAGTTCGAGAAGACCCATGATGTCATGAGGGTAGACTGCAACAGTCGCTCACGATGATTCTAATGGGAGTGAAATAAGGCAGGGGCCTTATTCCTTAGAGGCCCTTAGTCTCCCACAAGATCACCTGGAAGAGTATTGACTCCAGGGGTTTTTTATGTCTACCAAGTCAGTCAAGAGGCGGGTGGAACCCTTGGAACACTTAGTGCGTCCTGAAGGGAAGGTCGTGCAAGAAAAACCAAAAGAGGCGAGTGGCAACCTTGGAGCTCGTAGTGCATCCTGAAGGGCACGTCACACAAGAGAAACATAATGAGGCGAGTGGCACCCTTGGAGCACTTAGTGTGTCTTGAAGGTCATGTCGCATTGTTAACTAATAAGTGAATAAATCCATATGGTCTTAGAATGATGATGTGATAAGAAAGATTTAAAAACAATCTCCCTAATAAAAATGTCGTCCAACCTAGGAAAATAAAATCTAAGTCTAAGTGATACTTGTGGAAAAAAATAACAATAATAATAATAATAACCACCATTAAACATGCAATGAGAAGGGGGTAATAAATCCATTTAATTTTTTAAAATCAAATTACTTCAGGGGATTAAATTTAAAAAAGAAATAAGGGAAATGATTGTTTGGTTAGATATGCTAATTAAAATTTATTAATTAAAAAGAAGAAGGGGTAAAAGAAAATTTTTCTGTACTTTCTAATTTCAGTTTAGATAAAAAGGGAAAAGAGGGAAACTTAAAAGAATTAGGAAACTAAGGGAAAAAGGGGGAAACATAAATAAAAAGGGAAACATAAGGAAAAAGTAAAATGACTAACTTGGTAAGGAATCTTGCCTTTAAGAACTTTCTAAATTGAACTCAACTAAGAATTTATTAAGGGCATAAGTCATTAAAATGTGTAAGGGAATATGGGGACACCTAGGAGCGATTTTAGGAATGCTTTTAGGTGGGTGAGGGAAATATGAATAGTTAAATAATTAATGAAATTAATTTCTGGTGCAACTAATGGGATGGGTGACATGTGTATGGGGGAGGTTTTTTCTTAATTAAATTAATGAAAAAATAAATAAATGGGAATTTGAGAAAGAAATCACATAGAAACTCTATAAAGGATGGAGGAGGAGGAGTATGGATCTCTTTTCTTATGCGTAACATTATGTTGCATAAGTTTTGACTTGACTAACTTATCTTTTGGGAGTTGGGATACCTAACTCGGGTGACATGTGGTAACTTGGCCTTGCGAGGTGAGCTAGGAGCTAGTTGTTCTCTGGTATAGTGTGTGTGGTTGGCCCCTTTGAGGCTCAAGGGGCTAAGGTGGAAGAAGAGTACCCCTAGCATTAGCTGGGAGGTACGAGTGAAGTCACATTGGTCAGTAAGGGAGAGATGAATGGTCCATGCACGGGACACGGACTCGAAGCAGTTGAATTGGGCTACGGTACATATGCATTTATTTTGAATGATAGATTAATATTTTTCTTTCCCCTTCATTATTGTACTTCCATTGTGTAAAGATTATGTTTTATTCAACATTTTTAATCAAGAACTTAATGTCATTTTTAATCAAGAACTTAATGTCATCATAGCTTTACGTTCGCTACATTGAATTGATTTCTTGGGAACCCCGATCCCTGATTGCTATGATTGTCCTATTGGTTTGATTGATTATTTGAAAAGTTTGTTCTTTTCCTTCGTCCTCATCCCTAGATCATCAGTCGACCAAGAGCTGAATCGACGGTCATCACTATGGTGCATATGGACCTATAGATTCTAATGTCCTGCTTTCTATGCATGGATGATGAGCGAATGATGTTTTTTCCCAGTTGTATGCACCTATTGATTGATTCATGGTTGAGAGATTAGTCTTGCCCCTTCTTGTGATTGATTTTTTTGCGTTGATTGATTCACGGCTAAGTGATTGGTCTTGCGCCTTCTTGTGATTGATTTTTTGACGTTGATTGATTCAAGGCTGAGAGTAGTGTCTTGCGCTTTCTTGTGACTGATGCTTCTTCCTTGATTGATTCTTTTCTCAACGGTTACCCTCTGCGTTTTCCCATGTGAACGTATATCTCTTTATTAAACCAACTTATCTTTACATTTTCGGTTATGGATATTCTCTATCCTACCGAGAAATTCACTCAGCGAATTCCCTTAAACTTTATTGTTGAAAACATTTTTAGTGTGAACGAAATTACCAGGATTTTTGGGAGCAATTACTGATGAGAGATTGCTAAGATTTGACCATTTACTGTGGATTTGTGGAGTTAAATTCTCCTTCGAAATGAATGTTTACACAACGATATTTGGACAGCCGTTTTGTATTATCTACAGAGTGAGTTTTTATAAATGTTAGCGAGCCATAGCATGTATCTTATATGTTACAGACATCGATCTATAATATAAATACAACCATCTTTAATATATCTATAACGATCTGATCAGACAACAATCTTAATGTGTACAACCAATTTGTTATTAGCAATGGACAACGATATGGTTCTTTAATATGGTTTTTGATTTTCTTTAATATACG
>ML779503.1:119496-171960 GCA_009831015.1 Picea engelmannii | reverse complement strand
ATTTGAAACATTGGCATTAAGTGCAACACAAAGAGCATTACCTTTTTCTCTTATAGAGTTTTTATGATTTGAAAATTTAAGTTGCTTTTGTTGCATGTCCCATTGCTTTTTACGACAATCCTTCTCATAATGCCCTGGCTTCCGACCATAATGACAATTATTATTAAATCTATAAGAATGTTTATTTTCTTCAAGTTTCTTTGAAAACTGACCTAGATTATCTTTGAATTTCTTAGTATAGTGAGTTGATCTTCCCTTGGAGACAAGTGCATGACTTTCATCATTAGATGACTCCCTTTCCTTTGCTAGGCGTTGCTCTTCCTGCAATAACTTGGAAGTAAGATTAGCTACAGAAATAGTGGGAATTTTATCAGTTGTGTCAATCCCTCTAATGAAAGGCTGATAGGAACTAGGAAGGCTCCTAAGGATGATATGGACAAACTCCTTTTCTTCCAATGCTTTTCCAAGACTTTCTAATTCATTGCGCTTGGTTAGATGAGGTGCAATTTCTTGATTATTAGACAACCTCAAATTATGTAAATCACTAGTAAGATTTAAGATCAATGATTCACTTGTATTATGATACAATTGCTTAAGTACCTTCCATATTTCAGTGCCTTCCCTTAATTTTTTAATTTCTACAAATACTTCATCAGACATAAATTTTAATATATGCACCAGCTTCCTTATTTCTTTGATCCCATTTTTCAAGAGCCTTTTGTTTAGTAGGAGGGGCCTCTTTCGCACTAACCAAATCATATTGCTTCCTCATTGTTAAAAATGGCTCTATTTTATGCACCCAATCATTATAATTTTTCCCATTTAACTTAATTTTTGGAATTATACCCATGTTAATGGCCATTTTATCAATGAAAAAATACTCCCACACAGAAATTATCCCTTCTTCACACAATATCCCACACACAGAAATTATCCCTTCTAATAGAACCAAAATAACACTGAAAAATACATCTTCCTTCTCTTTTAAATTTACTTTTTATTATTTTAAAAGGAGACTCCTAGAACTTCATAATAGAATGGTTCACCCCCAAAAAAACTTCATTAAAATTTTTTATTTTCTAAAAAATAGAGCTCACCCTCCTTGTGGCGGCTTCCTCATCCCATTGCAGTCTCCTTCTCCTTCACCAACATAGCCTCCTTCACTCCTTTTCCTTCACCAATGCAACCTCCTTCACCTAAATCCAGAGCTTCTCCTTCACCAACATAGCCTCCTTCACCAGTAAATCCAGAACTTTTCTTTGAATCTGGCAGCAGACAACAAGTTTGACAGCACCTCCAGCACGCAGTGCTTCAAGAAAACACAATTCAATCTTCAGGAAAGGGGATAGCAGGAGGAATAAGACTTATCTCAGTGGAAAACCCAGTATCAGCGCTGCTCTCATACCATGAAGAGAGCAAGAAGAACATAACACGAAATTAAAAAAACAGAGAGAAGGGAAACATATACATAGTTGAATTGAAACTAAGACCAATGTTGAATAGGTTATATAGATATGAATTTATAGAAAAATTACAGGATGCAAGATTGTCTTGAAGCTTCCAGAGCTTCCGACGATTTCTAGAAGTTTATTGATATTTTTCTGCAGTCCATCGTCTTTGCCAACTACCACATTTAATTTTGCTTCTAGATGTCTTCCTACCGCCATACTAATAAACATTACAGGTTAATTAATCTTTGTTTTAATAACACTTCGTGACTATACCTCCAACATGAAGGTCCATATGGTAGTCTTTCAACTAAAGGGGAGCACTCTTCTATGGTTGAAGATGCTCCTTCCACAAATGAACATGACCATCGAAGACATGTCATGGGAACTGTTCGAGGAATGGTTCCGAGAGAGGTACCTATCAGAGGAATTCATTTAGCATCATCTCAACGAGTTCAATGCATTACGACATGGAGGTCGTATGATGCCCATTTTATGGAGTTGCTTTGGTATGCTCTGCACCTTAATATTGAGAAACTTAAGGTCAAAAGGTTCTTGTTTGGCCTTAATGTCAGCATACGTGCAAAGGTTAGGATTTTGATGCCTCGGACCCTGCATGATGTCATCTAGAAGGACCTCATAGTATAGGAGGAGCTTATCAACGGGGGTCAGAGAAGGAATCAAACGAGACCAATAGGGCAGGTGTCATCTAGTACGTAGCAGCATCAGACACCAGCTAGACATAATCCAGGATATCATGGCTTCCAAAGAGGATCCACTTTCGCTACACCTCGGTGACTTGCACCTCAATAGCAGACTCCTTACCTGGGACCACAACATCTGTAGTAGTGTTGACAGCAACAACAACAGTTTAGGCCTGTGCAGCAGAACAAAACAGGATTCTAGGCCGGTGGGGTGTCATCTTCTACTTCGAGTACCAAGAGTACTGGAACAAAGAAGGGGTGTTGGACTTGTGGGGAGCCACACTATGAATGTGACTTCATAGTGGAGTGGACTAGAGAATCTGGATCAGTCAAACCCACTACTATGGAATATTTGGGCAAGGCCCATTGGATTCATGTAGCGGTGAGTAACCCTTAGTATTTTGATATATCGTTGTGCTACCGAGAGTTTCATTTCTAGTGCAGTGCTAAAAAGGATTAAGGTAAAGGAAGTCGAGAAGGATGAGATTAGCTTTGTAGAGATGGATTCGGGAGCCAAACAAAAGCTTTGAGGGAAGGTTACGGGTTGTATCCTCAACCTGGGAGATTTTGTCACGAGGGCCAACCTATACGTCACAATCTTATTGATATTTTTATCAGTGACGATATTTTTATTTACTCTCGGACGATGGAGGAGCATGACGATCACTTGCGCTTGGTACTACAATGTTTGTGAGAGCACAAATTGTATGGGAAATTGTCCAAATGCTCATTTTATCAATCGAAGGTTCACAACTTAGGGCATGTCATCTCTGACAAAGGTATCGTCGTGGATCCAACAAAGTTAGAGGCTATTATGGAATGTCCTAAGTCAAGGAATGTAACAGAAGTGGGTAGCTTCATGGGTTTAGCAGGATACTATTGACGATTGATCAAGGGATTTTCGAAGATAGAAAATCCGATCACGGAATTGCATAAGAAGAACAAAAATTTGTTTGGAGTGAGAAATGCACGGAAGCGTTTCAGAGGCTCAAAGACTTGTTGAGAACAACACCGATACTAAAGGTCCTTGACATGTATGCAGACTTCTTGGTATGCACTGACGCATCCAAGGAAGGCTTAGGCGGAGTCTTGATGTAAGATGGTCGAGTGATCGTTTACATCTCGAGCAAACTGAGAAGGCATGAGGAGAACTATGTGATGCACGATTTGGAGTTGTTAACAATTTTATATGCCTTGAAGATTTGGAGACACTACCTTGTTGGATGAAAATATGAACTAAAAACAAACCACTTTGGACTACAACACATCTTTATTCAAAGCGACATGAATACGCGACAACGTTGTTGGTCGAAATTGATTAGCAAGTACTATTTTGAGATTACTTACATAAAGGGAACAATGAACCAAGTGGCAGATGCATTGAGTCGGAGACGTCACATATTTTAGATGTTGCCTCTTCAGACAAATCTACGTGAAAATATTCTAACTTTACAACGCGACGATGACTCGTACAAAGAGGTCAAGGATTTTATTAGACAAAACGCAATGACAGTACCAAGATTTGAAGGACTTACATTTGACAATGATGGATTATTGAGATTTAAAAATTGAATTTATGTACCACTGAACAAATATTTGAGGAGTTTGATCCTAAACAAGGATCACAGAGTAGTGTACATGGCTCACCCGGAGGTCACGATGATGAGGGAAGATCTTAAACCCTTATTCTTCTGGAAAGTAATGAAGGCAGACATAGTCAACTATGTGGCCAGATGTCTAAAATGTCAGTAGGTAAAGGCTGAACATAGACATAGAACAAGAATACTACATCCACACACTATTCCAGAATAGAAATGAGAGGTCATTTCGATGGATTTCATTGTTGGATTTCCACTGACGGAAAGGAGGCATGACTCAATTTTTGTAGTAGTCGACACTCTGATGAAGAGTGCTCATTTTATTCCTGTGCGTACGACGTATCAAGAACCTAACATAGCTAGATTTTTCATCAGTGATATTGTGAAGCTTCATGGCATGCCTAAGAAAATTATATCTGATCGACGATCGATGTTTAGTGGATGATTTTGGACTAGTTTCTAAGATGCCTTGGGAACCCAACTTAAATTTAGTACTACGTATCACCCTAAGACAGATGGGCAGATCAAACAAACAAACCAAATCTTGGAATACATGTTGCGCATGTACTTTATGGACCAACAGAAGCATTGGAAAGAATTCTTTCCACTGGTATAATTTGCATATAATAACAGTTACCAAAACACCATTAAGATGGCACCTTTCGAGTTCCTTTATGGGTGACTGTGTTGGACACCTTTGAGTTGGGATCGGCTTGAGGATAGGGTCTTGGTGGGACCAGAAGAGATCCAAGAAATGGAATATCAAATGCAAACAATAAGAAAAAGGATCAAACAAGCGCAGGATCGACATAAGAGTTATGTTGATGCATGTCGTGTCGATCGAAGTTATGAAGTTGGCGATCGAGTCTTATTGCAGGTAAAGCCACATAAGAGTTCAATCAAGTTTGGAAAGGGAGATAAAATATCTCCTAGGTTTGTGGGACCTTTCGAGATTGTGGAGAGGAAGGGTCTCGTGGCCTATCCACTATCCTGGCTTGATTCTTTGAGGTGTATGCACTATGTTTTTCATGTATTTGTTTTGAGACATTTTATTAGTGATCCTACACACGTTATTGACATGAGTTCCTTGTAGGTATTAGATGAGCGGATTCTCACATATGAGACAATACGCATATTGGATCATCGCATTCGACAGCTATGGCGTCGAATAGTAAATCAGGTCAAGGTCCAGTGGGACAACTATAGTCCGCATTCGGTGACCTGGGAGTACTCATATGATATGCGCCAACAGTTTCCATTTTTGTTTGATAGATAGACTTATGACACTATGATACACATTATTTCGACACTTATATACTGTGAAACTTCGGGACGAAGTTTAGACCAAGAGGGGGTGTATGTAACATCCTGCTCTTGCGCGCACTGAGGGAACTTATTTTTTGAGGAAACTTGCTTGCAAGTGACCCAGATTATTATACTATTGGGCGTTTGATTATGATTATGAGGCATTATGGATATGATGACATGTTATTTTGTTGTATTGACATAGACAGGTGTTATTGACTTGGTTCTCCTGAGTGTGCACAATTTTGGACCTCCAGGATGTAGAGTCATCGATGAAACCCTTCGACTCTGGATCGAGTCAGGGAGTGAAATATTGGTGTTTGATTGTTGTATATATGACATATGCACATCTGATTATATGATATGATTATAAATTTTATTTCTGACATGATTCATTGATGATGCAAGATAACGATAGCTTGCTGACCAAACTCACATGTGAAGTAGAGGGGTCACACACTAAAACCAGAGACGTTGAGGGAGACGTGTCGAAAACAACCTTACCACAGCCTACTAGCACTCCTGTCATGGCTCGAACTGTAGGTTAACGATTACCAAGTTCGAGAAGACTGATCCGGATTTTATGAGCAGAACGAAATGAATACCGATTATTAGCAGGTACTTAACACAAAAATAACAGAGATACAGTAAAACTGGTTTTCTATTAAATAACAAAATAAGATGAAACTGTAAAATGCAGCGGAAACAAGCTTGCTGGAATGGTGGCGGCTTATCTCTGAGAAGAGATGTGACAGCAGCGCGCATTCGCAAGAATAAGATTACAATGAGGCTCGGAAGGCCTTTTTACAATAGACGGGAATGCCAAAAGTCCTAGACATCCAAAAACCTAACCCTAGGAGATGAAGCGCCAAAAGTCATGTGGGCCTCGTTTGGGTAAGTTGGTGCATCAACTTCCCAGGGTCGTAACTTTTGCATACGATCTTCGTTTTAGGCGTATGATAGCTTGTTGGAAAGATCTATCCGAGGACTACAAAATTTTTGACAAAATTCCATAATGGTATTTTGCAACCGCAACATACCCCAAAAAAACGTCGTTTAGGGCCTCAAAACGGCTCCAAAAGTTCAGGACCCGAAAAACTGCTAAAAATAGTAAATTGCCAAAAATGTCAGAACGTTGTTTCAGCCAGTTGGAAAAGGTGGGTGGCCACCAATATCCATCTGGATCAATGAGCACAAACTCATATTTTCTCTGAAAACTTAGGATAAGTGCTTCATGTGGGTTTGTCCGGGCTTTCCCTATTTTTTATCACCATGGGCGGTTAAACATCCAACTTTTAAACATCAAATATATGATTCAACATCGATCATCATGCCTTGTTTTATTGAGATAAGGTAAACTAACCTATGCTCTAACCTACTTACCTATGACATTTATCCTAGTTTAAACTATTGGACTAAGAAATTACTCTATCCTGAGGTTATTTGACCAAGATTAGACAGTTCGGTCAAATTTATTCACTAGCTAACCTAATTGGCTTGGCTAAGATTAAACAGTTTAGCCAAGCTTATTCATTAATCCTATCAACATAAATTTAAAATAACTTGGCCATGTTTAAACTGTATGAACCAAGTCATCATTATTGCATGGGGCTCTATTCAATTTCTTTTATGCCCTCTTTTATTCTTTTTCTTTCTTTTCTTTTTCGTTTTCCTTTTTTCTTTCTTTTCTTTTTGTTTTTCTTTTTCTTTCTTTTCCTTTTCTTTTTCCTTTTTTCTTTCTTTTATTTTTCTTTTTTCTCAAATTATTTGCAGAATGAAAAATTATTTGGCAACCAAAACAATAAAAGGATAAAATTTTCAGTCACCAGTTGATCTTATAAATTATAGGGTTACAACACCTGGGATTAACAATAATTCATATGCACAACAGAATACATGATACATATAAGCATCACAGGCATGCAAAACATAATATTAAGCATAAGTTGATACTTATCTTTGAAATTGCAGTAATTCCACCAACTGCATGAAGGCCTTCCACGAACCTCCCAGCCTTAGACCATGTTGTTCATCATGTTCAGTAGTGGGTCACCCCCGAGCTAGGACTAACCTCCACCCAAGGCAAGGAATCCTAGTCTAGGCTGAGGTTACAGGGAAAACTGCACAGAATAACCAAAAGGATTCTTCCCAGGATGCCTTCTTATGCCCACTACTCACAGACTCTCATTCCCCACATGCCTATTCCACCCGGGAGTATACACCTTCACAAGCACAGTCCATCAGTGCTTCACCTCCCTCTCTAGGTCTTGGCAATAGGCCGGATCAGGAAGTCTTAGAGTTCCGTAGTTGGTTTTGGAATCTCTCTGGAAGAATACCACTTCCCAGCAGACTCCTTCACCTGGAAATATCTTCTCACAGGCCTGACAGACTGCCTCTTCAACCGCAACCACCCCCCTCACCTGGAGAGAGTGTTACACACAGTCCAAACAACTTGTTTCCTTCAACTCAATTTACAACACAGTCGGGAAACCACGAGGCTCCACACGAACATACAATGGTCTACAAGCCACACGCAGTCAAGCACTGCATGACCACAACAATCCACTGGAAACACAGACACGGGCTTCCCAAAACTGGTGACAGATAGATGCTACATCATAACAAGGCTCGGCAATTACGGGACATTCGATTTTCCCCAACCAACAATACATGATAGACTCACGGGTCAAGTTTCGGGGATGTGTGAGGGTGTACAGAGATCCCACGCGGAGACTTAACGGTTCAGGTAAGGATTCCCTAGAACAAACACCAAAACAGAGGTCGATCATGGACACCCGCGAGTTTAGACAGAGGATGGAGAATGGGAGGTTGAACCTCGGATTCAGGTGATATTTGGAGGAATGCCCCACCCAACTCCCATGCAACAATCGATGGAATTGAAAGTGAACCCCCAACATGGCTCATTTCTTGGGTTAAATCGCATGCGCATGGGTCAACACATGTCGCCCATGAAGCTGCATGCGTTCCATCAGCATGAGTTCCTCCCTAGGAACTTAGGACAAAACATAGATTTCGCATGGCTTTTGGAATAATATTAAAATATTATTCCCAAGGACTTAAGCCCCTAGGCTCAACACTTAGCCTCTCTTTCCAACCTTCCATCCCCCAATCCCTTACCCATTCTATGGAATCTTAGTCCCCCATCACTCATTCATCGTGGTCAGTCTGCACGCAGCGGTGTTTATATTTTGTATTAATGTTCTGCATGATTACATATACAAAAGCAGGCTCCCTGCCTTAACAGTTAGGCTCCCTGGCCTAATAACTCATAACCCCATCATCTTATATAAACTTAGCTCACCAGCCTATAAATCATAATAACAATTCATAATGGAATCGGGGCAAGTCCTTGGGGTATTACAAATCTAGCTTTGTTCCTTGTAACCTATCCATATTCATTCAATCTATTCCTGAAACCCCATTTTGTTCCGATCACATTCTTATTCTTTGGTCTTGGAACTAATTCCCAAGTGTCATTTTTCTCTATTTGATCTAATTATTCATCCATGGCCTTATTCCAAAATTCATCATTGTTTTCTTTTTCAAAACAATTTGGTTCAATTGTAGATAAGAGTGCTAGGTGTGTTTGTTCTAGTGAACAGATTCTTCTTCTAGACTCAACTCCTGCATCTTTGTTTCTGATAATCTGATCTGAAGGATGATTCTTCTGTACTCATCTGCTAGGTGTATTTGGAGACACTTGTTGAGCTTTCTCTTTTGCTTCTGTCAGATTCTCTTCATCTTCCTCTTCTACTTCTTTTTCATCTTCTGCTTCCTTTTCAAAATGTTGTTCCATTGATTCATTTTCTTCTTCCTTTGATTTTAGTCTGCATGTTTCATTAATTTTTACGTTGATTCTTTCCACAAATTTGTTCAAGCTCGGATTGTAACACTTGTATCCTTTCCTTGTACTTGAGTAACCAACAAGTACTCCTTTGTCTACATGAGAGTCAAACTTTCCCGTTCTTCCATCTTCTCTTTTGATGTAGCATTTGCTTCCAAAAAATCTGAACTGCTTCACATTTGTTGGTCTTCCTTTCCATAACTCATAGAGAGTTTTGTCAGTGTTGTTTCTGAGCATTACTTTGTTTTGAATGTGAATTGGTGTATGCACTTCCTGTGTCCAAAATATATCTGTCAATTTGGAATCCATTAGCATTGTTAGAGCCATTTCATGTACTTTCATGTTCTTTCTTTCAACAACTCCATTCTGTTGAGATATCCTAGCAATGGAGAATTGTCTTTTTATTCCATGACTGTTGAAGTAGTCCATAAATTCCTTTGAAGTGAACTCTCCTCCATTATTATATCTCAAGCATTTAATTTTTTAATCCATTTCATTTTCAACCATTTCCTTGTAGATCTTAAAGTTTTCAAAAGCTTTTGACTTGTTCTTAAGAAAGAAAACTGCAGTCATTCTTGTATAATCATAAATTAATAACATAAATTATTTCTCACTTTTTAAACATTTTTTTGTAGTTGGTCCAACTAGATCAGTGTGCACAATTTCTAGTTTTCTTGTCGTTGAATATTCCTTTGATTTGAACCTGGTCTTTGTTTGCTTTCCTTGTTGACAATGCTTGCATAAAGTGTTGGTTGGTATCGTGATCTGGTTCATTTCTTTGACTGCTTCTCTTTTGTTGACTTTGACAAGATTATCAAAATGTATGTGACCCATTCTTTTTTTCCATAGTCAACTTTCATCTTCCTTTCCTAGACAACACTTTTCATTTCCAATTTCACTTAACACATATATGTTGCTTGAAGTTCTTGCAGCTGTAGCAATCAATTTTCCTAAACCTTCTTTTATTATCTCACACTTTTGTGAATCGAAAGTAACTTTATGACCTTGGTCACACATTTGACTCACACTTAGAAGATTATGTTTCATATCTTCTACTAGTAGAACATTTTATGCCTTTGTATTCTTGTTCCCGATTCTGACTGTGCCTTTTCCAATGATTTTAGTTGAATCATCATTTCCGAAGGAGACTGATCCATCTATTTCCTTTCTTAATGTAATAAACTTGTCTATATCACCTGTCATGTGTTTTGAACAACCATTGTCAACATACCAGCCACATTTCTTCTAATTAGCTTGTAGAGCGAGTGTGCATTCTTCATTGCTATGTTGATTATGCTTTCTTATCCATGTCCTTTTCTGAGGTTCCTATCTATGACTATTGTTATTCTGTTGTGGTTCTCTAGGAGGGATTGTCATTCTACAATCTTTGGCCATGTGTTCAAAGTTGTTACATTTGTAACATTCCACTTCAGTGCTCAAAGATTCAAACATGTTGCAACTTATTCTTTGTGTTTCACTAGGCCTTCTTGGATAACCCGTTTGTGTATGAATTTCAAAGTTGTTTATGTTCATGTTGTTAGCTCTGTAATTCACAGCTTTATGTCCAAAATTATTGCATGCATAACATAAACCAAAAAATATAGTTTGATACCTGGGAGTTGAAGATCTTATGAAAAGCGGTGCTCTTATGAATCATTTTTCTTCTTGAGGCCTATATGTCTGTTGTTGATTCTGAAATATGAATCTTCTCAGTGGAGGAGTGTCCCTATAATCTTCCTTGTATATCTTCATATCCCCTTTGATTGTTTCTGCATATCTTTTTGGATATTTTTCTTGCTTTGTTGTTTTGGAGCTTGATCCCTTTTCTGTCTGATTGTATCCAAGTACAGACTTGTCAAGATGATATTTTGTACTGTTGATAATGTCATCCAAAACTTTTGATCTATTATGCATATTTTTCTTTTGAATATTCTTTCTTAATGTGACAATCTTTCCTTCCAAATTTCCAATGATCTTGTCATTTTCTTCTAGTTGTTCTTTGAATGCTTCTTCAATTATTTTATATTCTTCTATTTGAACCTTCAAATTTGTAATCATTTGTTCTAGTTATTGAGTGTCTTCTTTCTTGTCTAGTTTTGCTTGTAGCTTCTTGTTTTTCTTCTTTTCTCTTCTGATAACTTCTATGGCACACATCAATTCTTCTCGGTAGTCAACTTCTGCCTCTTCAATTTCTTCTTCGACTTCTTCATATTCTTCTTCAGCTTCTTCATATTATTCTTCGGAGTCTTCTTTATCAGAGTCTTATACTGCCATGAATAGAACTCTTCATGTCTCACTGTCACTGACTTCATCTTCATCCGATGATGAGATGTCTTCTTTGGTGCATAAGCTTTTCTTGAAAACTTTCTTTGTAGTTCTTTTGCCTTTATATGTTTGTTTGTCTTTTGAGTAATCTTCAACATTTCTCTTTTTCTTATGAGGACATTTGTTAGCAAAATGACCAATACCATCACAATTAAAACAAATTAAAGGAAGATTGCCTCTATACCTACTGTTGGTTCCCTTGTTCAGTCTTTTGACAAAGTTGGCCACTTATTCATCATCTTATGAGACATCATTGTTTTTGCTATGTTCTTCTTGTTGCTTTTCCTTTTGCTTTGATCTTTTGGATGCTTTGAAAGCTGCTTCTTTTACATCTGGATTTTCTTTTTCAGTTCTCATTTCATATGTTGTGAAGATTCCATGCAGTTTGTCCATGCTTATTGAGTTTAGATATGATCTTTCTTCTAGTGATGATATCTTAGGATCAAATNAAAAGTCCTAGACATACAAAAACCTAACCCTAGGAGATGAAGCGCCAAAAGTCATGTGGGCCCCGTTTGGGTAAGTTGGTGCATCAACTTCCCGGGGTCGTAACTTTTGCATACGATCTCCGTTTTAGGCGTATGATAGCTCGCTGGAAAGATATATCTGAGGACTACAACATTTTTGACAAAATTCCATGATGGATTTTTTCAACCGCAACATACCCCAAAAAATGTCGTTTAGGGCCTCAAAACGGCTCCAGAAGTTCAGGACCCAAAAAACTGCTAAAAATAGTAAATTGCCAAAAATGTCAGAACGCTGTTTTGAGCCAGTTGGAAAAGGTGGGTGGCCACCGATATCCATCTGGATCAATGACCCATGATGTTGTGAGGGAAGACGACAACAGTCGATCACGATCATTCTAAGGGGTGCGCAATAAGACACGGGCCTTATTCCTTAGAGGCCCTTAGTCTCCCACAAGATCACCTAGCGGAGTATTGACTTGAGGGGTTTTTTATGTCTACCAAGTGAGTCAAGAGGCGAGTCGCACCCCTGGAGCATGTAGTGCATCCTGAAGGGCATGTCGTGCAAGAAAAACGGAAAGAGGCGAGTGGAACCCTTGGAGCACGTCGTACGTCCTAAAGGGCACGTTGCGCAAGAGAAACGAAATGAGGTGAGTGGCACTCTTAGAGCACCTAGTGGATCATGAAGGGCATGTCATGTTGTTAACTAATAAGTGAATAAACCTAGATGGCCTTAGAACGATGATGTGATAAGAAATATTTAAAAGCAATCTCCCTAATAAAAATGTCAGTCATCCTAGGAAAATAAAATCTAGGTATAAGTGATACTTATGGAAAATAATAATAATAATAATAATAACCATCATTAAACATGTGACGAGAAGGGGGTAATAAATTCAATTAATTTATTAAAATCAAATTACTTCGCGGGATTAAATTAAAAAAAAATAAACGGGGAAATGATTGTTTGGTTACATATGCTAATTAAAATTTATTAATTAAAAAGAAAAAGGGGTAAAAGGAAATTTTTCTACACTTGCTAATTTGAGTTTAGATAAAAAGGGAAAAGAGGGAAACTTAAAAGAATTATGAAACTAAGGGAAAAAGGGAAAACATAAAGAAAAAGGGAAACATAAGGAAAAAGCAGAATGACTAACTTGCTAAGGAATCTTTCCTTTAAGAACTTTCTAAATTGAACTCAACTAGGAATTTAGTAAGGGCGTAAGTCATTAAAATGTGTAAGGGAATATGTGGACACCTAGGAGCAATTTTAGGAATGCTTTTAGGTGGGTGAGGGAAATATGAGTAATTAAATAATTAATTAAATTAATTTCTAGTGCAACTAAGGGGATGGGTGACATGTGTACGGGGAATGTTTTTTTTGAATTAAATTAATGAAAAGAAAATTTAATGGGAATTTGGGAAAGAAATCACTTAGAAACTCTATAAAGAATGGAGGAGGAGTATGGATCTTTTTTTTTATGTGTAACGTTACGCTGCAGAATTTTTTACTTGAATGAATTATCTTATGGGAGTTGGGATACCCAACTCGGGTAACGAGTGGTAGCTTGGCCTTGCAAGGCGAGTTGGGAGCTAGTTGTTCTCTCGTATAGTGTGTGTGGCCCCTTTGTGTCTCAGGGGGATAAGGGGGAAGAAGAGTACCCCTAGCATTGGTTGGGAAGTACCGGTGAAGTCACATCGGTCAGCAAGGGGGAGATGGACATTGCATGCATGGGACAACGACTTGGACCAGTCGACTTGGGCTAAGATATCCATACATTTATTTTGAATGATAGATTAATATTTTTCTTGCGCCTTCATTACTGTACTTTCATTGTGTAAAGATTGTGTTTTAATCAGTGTTTTTAATCAACAACTTAATGTTAACATTGCTTTATTCTTGTTGTATTGAATTGATTTCCTAGGCAACCCGATCCCTCATTGTTATGGCTGTCCTTTTTTTTTTATTGATTATTTGAAGATTTTGTACTTTATCCTTTGTCCTCATCCCTAGATCATCAGTACATGCCTGAGCAGTCAGTGAGGAGTTGAATTGATGGTCGTCACTTCAGTGCATAATGACCTATAGATTCTAATGCCCTTCATTTCTCTGTGTGAATGATGAGAGAATGATGGTTTTACACATTTGTCTAGCCCTGTTGATTGATTCATGGATAAGAAATTGGTCTTGTGCCTTCTTGTGATTTATTTTTCAATGTTGATTGATTCATGACTGAGTGATTTTTCTTGTGACTTCTTGTGATTGATTTTTCTGCGTTGATTGATTCATGGCTGAGCGACTAGTCTTGTGCTTTCTTGTGACTGAATTTTCTTCCTTGATTGAATTTTTTTTGAACGGTTACCCTCTGTGTTTTCCCGTGTGAATGTATATCTCTGCATTAAACCAACTTATCTATGTGTTTTCGATTATGGATATTCTCTCCATCCTACCCAGAAATTGACTCAGCGAATCCCCTTAAATTTTATTATTGACAGTATTTTTATTGCAAACGAAATTACCGAGATTTTTGGGAGCAATTACTAATGAGAGATGGCTAAGATACATTATTTTAAGATGGTAATATTTACATTAAAATAGGCAAGAATTTTAACTTGATCCAGAATCCAGACAAGCAAGATTTTATCTGGATGAAAATAATTTTAGCACTAATCAATAGTAATTAATACATAAGTGCAAGATTTATCTGACTCGAAATAAATTTAGCATTGATCAATAGCATTTAATACATAAACTTTTATATAGCCGTAAAATTCCCAACGTTGACATGCAAAATACCCAAAGGCGCGGACTTTGGATATGTACCAACAAAATTTATGTTAGGTTCTATTTTATTCAGAACTTACATTTAGGTGTTATTTTATTCTTACGTTTTAATTTTAGGTTTTGTTTTCTTCTAAATTTAATGCATTTTATAGGTGATATTTTATTCTTACGTTTTAATTTTAGGCTTTATTTTCTTCTTACTTTAATCCATTTTATACATTTTTTTTTTTTTTATGAGGAATTTATTAATGTATTTTATTTGTGTGGAATTTATTAATGTATTTTATTTAACTTAATGTATTACTATCAAAGTTTGAGTTGCTTGGGCTTTGAGCATAGTGTGAAAAAAAATGGAAAAATTCAAAGTTTCTATCTTTTTGACAAAAGAAATTCTTTTTTTTTTTAAACTTAGTCAAAATTTCATTTTCGTAATGTGTAGAATACAAACCAATTTTTCCATGTGAAAAAATATAACTCAACGTTGTAGACTAACGAAAAAAACATGAACATGGTAATGTTGCAATGTGTCGATCATAGTAACGTCTGACAATGATGAACATAGTAACGTTGCAATCTTACGAACATAGTAGTGTTGCAATCTACTAAACATAGTAATGTCGCAATGTGACGAACATAAACTAACGTCACTATGTAACGAAAATAGCCATGCCATAGCAATGTGGATAGTAATGTTGCAATGTGAAAGATATAAACAGAAGTCACAATGTGTCACACATTTCCATGTTGTTGCATTATGATGAACATTTCATCATGTTACAATTTGATACACATATCCCAACATCACAATGTGACAAACATTTCCAAATGTATCAATGTGTCGAACATAATAATGTTACAATCTACCAAATATATTAATGACACAATGTGACAAACATATACTGATGTCGCAATCTGGAAAACATAAATGAATGTCACACTGTGAAGAACATAGCCCTATCGTCGCAATGTGACAAACATATCCTTGTGTTGAAATTTAATGCACATATCCTTACATCACATTGTGTTAGACATTTCAAACGTCGCAATGGGACGAACACAACCCATTTTTTCAATGTGATGTACACAACCCAAAGTGGTAATGTGGCAAACATAGATCAACATTGAAATATGATGAACATGTCCCGACATCACAATGTGACGAACATGGCCCACTATCGAACAGTGATAAACCTATTCCCATGCTATAATGTGACAATAAAATACCCTTCATCATAATTTGATGATCGTAACCTTACAATGTCAAGTGACAAAAAAAATTTGATGTCACAGTGTGATGAACAAAATGTTATGTCACAATGTGATGATCATAGCTATATTGTCAAAGTGTGACAAATATAGCCTTATACAATGAACATACAATGTGATGAACATAACCATATTGTCGCAATGTAACTAAAATAACTATGGTTGACTTTGGTTGATGATGCACATATGACATTTATGTTCATCACATAGCCACTTCTTACTTAAGTCTCATGTCATCATTATGAATATAGCCCTATCATCACAATATCTCCATCATCGTCAATTTGTGACAAGCGATATACTATCGTTGCAATGTTATGAACATAGCTCCATCATTACAATGTGACAAAAATATCAAGTTGTACTTGTTATCCCCATTTTTTGGATAACTAGGGAGATTATGTCTCGAGGCCCTCACATTTTAGATATGGAGTGTTGAGAGACTACATGACCAACAATATCCTCCAATTTTAGTTTATCTCAAATGGCTCCACCACTTGTCTCTTACTTCTACCATTGGTCATCCCTCTTAATGGATCAGTAAATCCATTTTTTAACAGTCTTACTGAACATGCCCCTTTTAATATAACTTTAAAATATATTGTTTTGATCTTTAAAGATCCATCAAATCAAAATAACACAAATTAAAATGAGTCAAAATTGCTTTTAATAATTCGGGGTATCACCCCAGTAGGTGAATTATGCATCAACCTCTTTCTTATTCACCAAATCTATTTCTTATCTCACATTCTCTTTTGTTATCTCTATTTTAGCTTGAGTTTCACAAGGCTTGAGAGCTTGAAAATTTTTGGCAGTGACCATGGCTTCTTGTTGGGCATGATAAATCAAAATCCTCTTCCCAAGGTGATAGCCCCTTCTGCCAGGACCACTTATATCCATGATAACCATACCAATATTAAAAAAAATTCTCGCTCAAAGACACTAGGGAGTTGGTGTGATGAATCTAGAGCATACCTGAAGAATAACCAAATTTGTTTTCCTAGATTTTTCACTTGCCTTGACTTATTTACCCCCATGAAGGCCCTCATGAGCGTTTTCTTATGCTCGTCCTTTGGGATCATACCCACTCTCCATGAGCACAATGTGTGAGAACCATATCCCAAAAATTCCATTACTTCCCTTCCCTCTCCACTAGATGTGATTGTAGGTACCTTCATCCAGACGAGAGGTCAATTGAACATCCTATGGGCATGACCTAATGTGATTGAAAGATGATTTAATATGAACTAGTAGCAGGAGGTCGATTGAACTTGTAATGTGATTGAAAGCTGAGTTAATACCCTCTCAACGATACCAACTTCCATTAATACGCATGTGGGGAAACCCATCCCCTTCTGCAACCATAGTCATTGGGTTGACACGCCATCTAATAGAGTTTTAGGAGGTTGTTAAATCTAGTAACATCTAATAGATTCTCACCAACTAGTGTGGTTGGCATATTCTCTCAACAAATTATTTGTGCGTTATTGAAACAAGCGTTCACACACATAAGAATAAATAGTTCAACATAATTTGGGATATAGAAACCTTATCTACTCTTGGGTTCTCTATATCATTCATCCACGCTACTAATGGGCATTGTAGTTAACGTAACAAATGAGTAGCACAATTTATTTGATGATGAGAGCTTTTGTCATTTGAAAAGATATGGTATTGCATGTGCAGGTAGCACCTATTCTCTATTTCCTTTACAAATACTTGTGATAAGTGTTGAGAGACACACCAAGATGTTATTTAGGTAAAACACTATTTATATCATTAAATGTTTGATGTTTTTTTTAGGTTTAGTTTTGACTTAGATTTCATTATCATTGTATAAATTTGACTAGTTGGAACAATCAACTAGTTAGACTTTATAAACATGTCTTTAAAACTACTTAAAATTAATAATAAAAAAATATTTAAATATTTTAAATACCATTACTTTGTAAACATATCTTTAAAACTAATTAGAACTAGTAATAAAAAAACATTTTAATATTTTAAAAACCACCTAAAAATATATATATATTAAAGTGATATAAATAAATTTGTTATAAATATTTTAAAAGATCAGAGCTAGTGAGAAGGAAACTGTTTATATGAATAGTTCAAATTCAAACAATGTAGGTTTTGTATATACATGCACACTTATGATTTTAAAAATACATTAACACATAATTACAAAGACAACCATGAAAATCAAACGATGAATTATAAAAGTTTCTTTTTATTGTTGTACTCTTCATTCTCTTGATTAATTTTTACATTGTTATGTTCTTTAAATGGCGAGTGGTATCTAATGACAATGTGCACTTTTCATTCTCTTTATTGTATATATTGTTATGTTTTTTTATCATATACACATTTTATTTCACCATTGGTTCTTTAAAATAAGGGGATGCATATGAGGTTAGTAATAAATATAAAGTTAATTTTTTTAATTAAAATAAATTGTATATATATAATTTTATATATAATAATAATTTAATATTTTATTTTTTTATTTGAATTTATAATTTTAAAAAGAAACATATTTTTAATTATTAAATTCATTTAGATTGTCTCAATTAATTATTAAATAAATTATGGATTTTTTTTCAAATATATATAATTTAATAATAAATACAATAAATTATTTTAATAACTTATAATCTATTTAAAAAAAAAATATTATATTATATTGAATTGAAAAATAGTTAATATTGTAAAAAAACAAAATAACTATAATGATCATAAAGATTACCATGAAAAAAATCTATAATAATTATCATAAAAATTAATGAGAAGAACATAAAATGATGAATATATGGTTGTCATATCAATAAATAATAATTGTCTTCAAACAATTAAAATAAAAAAAATTGGTCAAATCAAAATAAAAAAAATCTTATAAAAAATTATGAAAAAAATCTATGATAATTATCATAAAAATTAATGCGAAGAATATAAAATAATGAATATAGTGTTGTCATATCAATAAATAATAATTTTCTTCTTCAAACAATTAAAATAAAAAAAATGGTCAAATCAAAATAAAAAAATCATATAAAAAATAATTAATATCTTTTTTAGTTTTTTAATAAATGGAAGTTAATAATAACAAATAAAGGTTATTATATGGTAATATTATATTAATTTTTTTTTCTATGTTTTAAAAATAAAAAAATTGGTCAAATCAAAATAAAAAAAATCATATAAAAAATGATTAATATCCTTTTTAATTTTTTAATAAATGGAAGTTAATAATAACAAATAAAGATTATTATACGGTAATATCATATTGATTTTTTGTATTATAATTTTTTATTATGTTTTAATAATAGAATGATTAATATCTTTTTTAGTTTTTTAATAAATGGAAGTTAATAATAACAAATAATTTTTTATTATTATTTTCTATTATGTTTTAATAATAAAATGATTAATATCTTTTTTAGTTTTTTAATAAATGGAAGTTAATAATAACAAATAAAAGTTATTATATGGTAATATTATATTAAAAAAAATATATGTTTTAAAAATAGAATTATTTTATTAGATATTTATGTTTTTATAATCTTTTTGACCAATCAAAATAGAATAAATTAAATTTTAAAATTAATTTTTTATTTTTTATTTGAAAAAAACAAATTAAAAATTTACTTTTTGAAAACATTGAAAAAAAATTAAAAAAAATATAATATAAAAATAAATTAATACAAACTCAAAAAACATTGACTTCTACCTTAAAAAAATTTACTCATATGAAGAAACACTACCGTTTAATTTCCTCATTGCCAACAAATCTATTATCTATTAGCATTGTATTGTTTATCATTGAGTTATGTAAAATCCCTATTGCCTAAATGATCCTTATAAAGGGTGATTTGCACTAAAGGAGGACAATGATTGTGCATGAAGCATGGGCCAGTGTAAATTTGTGTTTTATGTCATCCATTTATTATTTATGTGGTAGAAATTCATATTGTTGTGGACGTGTAGTTTATGTAGTTTTAATGTTTGAAGGATTTTTTCTTGATTGTTGTATATTATTTAAGAGTTGTTGTTTCCATATATGATATATAAATTAGAGTAGGAAAATATATGTAAATGTTAATGATATTAATGTCGAAAATCATATTATTTTGAATGTATAGCTTATGTAGTTTTAATGTTTGAAGGATTCCTTCTTCATTGTTATATATTATTTAAGAGTTTATGTTTCCATATATGATATATAAATTAGAGTAGGAAAATATATGTAAATGCTAGTGATATTAATATAGAAAAGAATCTGTCATGAACAAGGGATTGATTCTCTCCCTGACATATTTTATTGTACAAGTCTAATTAACAAGGGGTCTCAACTGCTCTACATTATATTAGAATGCAAGCATTTGATACTTATCAATGAAATGACTTTGTATCTATTGAAATATGGTGGATGAATAATTTTTTAAATGATAGTTTTCATTTTTCGAATTATAATTTGGAGTATTTAAATAGATTTAGAAGTTTATATTAATCAAATTGTAATTTTAAATATCCAAATAGAATTAAAAACAATTATTCTAAAATCATAATTTACACTTATTAAAATCACACAATTATATTAAAATCACACAATTATAATTTTACATTGCTGAAATCCCAAATCCCAATTTTACATTGAATTAAAAATTTAACTAAAAAAACCACACAAATAACTAAGTAATATGATATCCCACCGAAATAACTAAGTGATATGATAGAACCTATACCAAGCTCAGATTGCATGGTCACTACATAAATTTTAATTTACAGAGGTAGTAACTAGCTGCATAGTATGCGGCCTTGCATGTTTTCAAAGTGTTAAACTGGTGGAATCCTACACAAAACGACATGGCGTACCATTACATGAACGTGGGCGAAAATGGTACCTGTCGTGTCTTAAGCCTTTGTCCAATTATCATAGCATTGGACAAGGGAACGGCGGTAGATAATATTCCACAATTTCCCTTTCTGTGGGTCATAAATAATTGAAATCAATCTATTATTATATTGTTGGTGGCAGGATCAATATGGAAAAGCACAGTACTATTCACAGTATTTTTGGGGAGACAATTGCATTTACGGGTCCCTCTGTCAAAATCTTGCAGTGGACAGTGTGAAGCACTTCGTGTCATCATTGATTTATTTTTAACGAAATCCCATCGGGGTTGATGGTGTGTTCACACCAAGCCAATATTGTGTTATTATGTTTTAGGGAATGGTCCGAAAATGGTTTTGTTTTTATTATAAATCTGGCTTATACGTGTGCCCACTCTTGTATTGGTTGATCATATATTTTGATAATTCCCATCCACTTTTGCATTATCTACATACTATAATAAAAAACAAACAAAAGTCCGCGCAAATGGCACTTGAATTTGATAAAATGGGAGAGTAGAGTCATATGAACAAATATTCTATTACATGTAAAATCAATACAATGAACTCTATTATATAGAGTGTATAGGTTGTTATCAGATCTAACTTATTCTAAAGATAACTGGAGAGGTTGAGAGAATATCTCAACCACACACCAAACTAGGATCTCACCAATCCAACTCTCTAACAACCTCTTAATAATAGGATCACACAACTCACGTAGAGATGAACTCTACCTCTCAATAAATTAACAAGAACATTAGATAAGTAGGAATTATATATTCCAACACTCTCCCTTAATGACTACTTATCTAAATATCTATGTGGTCATATCTTCGTGTGCTTCCTCTTGTACCTGCATCTGATTATTGACGTCCATATAAAAAGAAATACATCTACCGGAATACATGGGTCATCAACCGCTGTAACCGCCAGTTCTATAGGAATTCTTTTCAGCTACATGGTTCATTCAACCATTCTTCCTCATAGCTCCCCCTTCATCACATCATAATCAACCTGGGTTTTATTTTGGCTTACCCATAACCGTGCTCTGGGTTTTCTCGGATTACCCTCAACCATGCACCAGGTTTTCTTGGATTACCTGTAACCATGCTCTGGGTTTTCTCGGATTACCCTCAACCATGCACCAGGTTTTTTTTTCGGATTACCTGTAACCATGCTCTCGGTTTTCTCGGATTACCCTCAACCATGCATCAGGTTTTTTCGGATTACCTGTAACCATGCATCAGGTTTTCTCGTATTACCTGTAACCATGCTCTGGGTTTTCTCGGATTACCCTCAACCATGCATCAGGTTTTCTCGGATTACCTTCAACCATGCATTAGGTTTTCTCGGATTACCTGTAACCATGCTTTACATAGTGGTTTCTAGATTACCACGAACTTTTCACATTAGGGGGTATACAATGGCTCAGGTACATGGAATTTTCTAGGACCACGACATCAAAATATCCTAGTCTTTCTTTCAATTACATGTCTCACAAATAACATAACTATGCACACCTTCAAACCAAAAAATATCAATAACAATACTTGTAAAATCATAACTCAATCATAACTCTATGAGTCCGACGGAATGGGCATGTACACCTCACTTAGCTTTAACACCTCGAGGTAACCTTGGCAATGGCTCATCTTCCACCGTGTGATTCTAGTACATCCTCCAAAGGTAGCAAAATTTCATTTGAATTATCTCCAACAACATTCACTATGACGCAGAATGGCGATGCTACGATGCTTCCATTCGCAAGACACAACTTCAAAATCATTTTAATCCCTTTTTGAACATCGATTTCTACACAATAAATTTGTTTGCTTTCAAGGAAACTTCCAAGCATTGATTCCACAAAAGGAACCCCCAAATTTCATTAACTTGACCATGCCTTGGTCAATAATCAATTGCTGGAATTCCAACCTAGTTCCATATAGTTCCATCCAGTGACATACACAGCTGACCTCACGAAGCTTCTTCATGCGCCTTCTATCCTCGAGTGGAAACCACCTAAGCATAAAAAAAAATCCTTCTTCCATATACAAAGAAACCCAATGCTGCAAGAAACGATGTAAGCGCAACAGACCATGCCCCGATCACCTGCAGCGTGCCATTGTAGCCAACCTTCAACATGAATATCCAAATACACAGCTTGGTAACATAAATCAAACCATTCAGAATCAAATAGGCTGGCCGAATTCTGTGAACACATGAGCTTCCTCGTGCCTAATGGTATGTCTGTGCCCAAAACAACACCAGTAATGTATACGCGGATAAAAACAGTAATCCAGGAAGTTCCAGCAGTGCAATTGCTAAAACCCTTTGTTCACCATCTCCCATGGTGTCGTCCACGCGCCTAAGCTTCCAGTGAGCGGGCTCACAGTACACTGCAAGGTCACAAACAATTCAAGGTATTCCCCGCTCAACAATTCGTCGTCGAACTGGAGTGACCGGTCGCCCGTGGAGACTGTGCCCCTTTTTCCCGGCTGCCACTATCACAGCGAGATCTCCAGAAAGACAGCGACGTGTCATTCCTGCACCTCAGACTACACAGGCTACCGATCACACAGGCTATCGATCACTAATCACTCTACTCTCCTCATGTGCCTGGGCACTACCATGAGGGAGTCACGCCCAGCCCTGAAGCTCTGATACCATGATAAAATGGGAGAGTAGAGTCATATGAACAAATATTCTATTACATGTAAAATCAATACAATGAACTCTATTATATAGAGTGTATAGGTTGTTATCAGATCTAACTTATTCTAAAGATAACTGGAGAGGTTGAGAGAATATCTCAACCACACACCAAACTAGGATCTCACCAATCCAACTCTCTAACAACCTCTTAATAATAGGATCACACAAGTCACGTAGAGATGAACTCTACCTCTCAATACATTAGCAAGAACATTAGATAAGTAGGAATTATATATTCCAACAGAATTCGGGTTTTTTTTGACACAGGCATCTATGTTCACAGGGTCATGGGTTGTCCGTATCTACAGATTATGAGATTTGCGTTAGCTACAAACATTAAATCATGCATAGTTGCAATGGAAATCCACCGCATGAAATAAGCGTCCGACTGTGCTCTACATGCTGACGTACACACCATTCAATACTCCGCCGGATGACGTATACACCATTGGATCTCAGCGTTCAATGGTATAGGCATCAGCAAGCAGCCGGGTGCGTATTTCTCGCCCACCTCTACGGCCACAAGTCTCTCGTGTCAAAAAAATCTATCGATGTGATATCGAAATAATGATATTGTCGTGTGAAGTCATTGAGCTTCACTTTTCTGAGAGTCACTGTACGCTTTGCAGTATTCTTATTTTTATTCTGTGTTTTGGATTCGATGAACATACCACGCATTGTGATCTATAAAAGAAACAGCTCTTTTAATGGTCGATTCGGCTTAGGGTTTAACCCGTGGGAGTGCCCTAGGGGGGTTAGGTCGATTCGGCTTAGGGTTCAATTCTCTCAGAATTTATGTATAGGCTATTTCGCAAGGAACACGTTGCAGGAGTTTCGAACATTTCCAGCAGCAATGGGTTAGGGCGATTCAATTTTCCATTCTAAGTGTGGTATCCCTGTATTTCTTTCCACATATCTGCTAATTGTACATTAGCTATCATGGCTTTTATTTTCTTTTGTTGATGACCACTGATCCGTAATTTCGATCATCTGAATAACTGAATTGGGGCTCGGGCATCTTCTTTTCCCAATTCTGTCTTAAATGACCTAACCAGGGATCAGTGGTCCTCAGCAGAAAAAAGAAGATAAATGATCATGATTATCTGCACTTAGCACATAAAGGGTCAGTGCTCCTCGGCAGAGAGAAGAACAAAAAAGACGATGATCATGTACACTTAGCAAATATGTGGAAATAAATACTAGGATCCCACAATTGGAGTGGGATGCTGGATCACCCTAATCCACTGCTCCTGCGAAATAATTAATAATGGGTTAATAATGGGGTATTCGAGCGAGTTTGTTATGAATCCTTTGATATGGAACCCAGTCCAAGTTTTGTGGAAGCTGCAAATATGGTCGTAAGAGCGTGCATGGTGAGCTCAGGATGGAGAACTGCAGTTATCGGGTTACAAAATACGTTCCCGATTTTGTAAAGAACAAGTTGGAAGGAGATGGATCTAAGTGAATTGGTTACGTTGCAGTTACAGAGTGAAAAGAAGATCAAACCACTGGGATGCGGGAACATTTTGGTGGCATTGAAAGGCACTGCTAGGTACGCGGAATGCCTGGCCAAACTTGCGTATATCCTTACTCTTGTCTGTTTCAACCGTTTCGCGGATGTCAAGGTAAAGATGGGCTTTTTAGGCTTCTATACTTTAAAGCTTTCGATCAGCAGCTTCAACGACGGAAGCGTTAGAGACGGATGCAAATTTTCTCCGAGTTTGCCAGACCTGCAGAAGAAATAAGGTAAGATAGCAATGTAGAAGAAAAGTGATTTTAAAGTTATAAATACTATTCCAAAATAATAAATTGCACATATAAAGAGCTGTAAAATCTATTTCAGAGTTTGTAGATATAAAGAGTTGTAAAAGCTGTTTCAGAGTTTGTGGGAAAAGTCACTTTAGACTGATAGGAAAAGCAACTTCAAAACTAGATACTAGTTGGAGAAAAAACACACTGATTTGAACTGGTGCGTTCTGCTCATACTTTAACCACGTGTGTTTACAGAAATCTCTTGAAATCTAGTTCCAATGAATAATTAGAAAAAGATGTTAAAACGGTTATAAAATAGATATCTCCTGTTTATGCCCAAATGCAAGAACATCATGCATCAAATTAGTGTTCACTATGAGCGGCCATATAAGTTTCCAATTTCCCTGCCTTCTATTATTTGCATATTTTAGTTATTTTCTTGGTGATTTCTATGTTATGTTTTTTAACAGATTTAAAAACCATAACCATACGATTTAAAAACCATAACCATACAAAGAGTTCTCTTGCCTTCTATTATTTGCATATTTTAGTTATTTTCTTGGTGACTTCTATGTTATGTTTTTTTAACAAATTTAAAAACCGTAACCATACGAAGGGTTTTCCTTTGTGGAGTCTAGCCACCCAATAATATTACAGGTTTGGATTTGTTAGATCTAGTTAGTTGTGAGAGATCTTCTCAAGAATTTTTTGTCGTGTTGAGAAAATATTCTTGTATAAATATGTGCTTGATTAATTAATAATATATACAAAATTAGTGTGAAATTTCCTCATGAATTTGTTGTCATGTTCAAGAAATATTCTTGTATAAAAATGTGCTTGATTAATTAGTAATATATAAAAATTTGTATATATTTTTAATTAATCAAGTTCATATTTATACAATAAGATTTTCTCAATAACACAACAAACTCATGAGAAAATCTGTCAACCATACACATATAAATAAGATCTGATAGTTGGAGAAGATCTCTAATTAAATTTAACAAATCCAAACTTATTTAATTCTAACCATCAATCAATTAATTAATTAAATATATAAATATTCTAATTACAAAAATAAACCAAGAACACATTGGAAAACGAAAGTCAAGACCGGCCGAATTATGTGACTATCTCTACTAATTCAGAGGAATAAAAGATAGTCTTCTACTATTTCGGAGAGCCGGCCTGTTATTTTGTGGGACTGGCTCATTGATTAAAATATAAATAGTGAACTAGCGAGCTGATCTATCTTCTGCAAAATTATTTTTCATAGTGTGGATATTCTCTGAAAAAACCTAGTAGTCGTTTCATTGAACGGATCTATCCTTTGAACATTGCTTGTATATAGCTGATTTATATAGTCGGAGAGAAAATAGATCTATCGATTGATTTACTCAGAACAAAACATTTACAGAGTCCATTTTTCATTTTAAAGGCATTTTAGATCAACCAGCACCTAAAGATTTAGGGCACCTTTATTCTTCATTTTGTAGACATTCTAGATCAATTAGACCTCGAAGATTTACAGTGTCTATTCTTCATTTTATAGACATTTTGGCTGCACAGAAATGTGAGAGTAGACATGGTTTTAAATAATAAATTTGTATTGAGCGATTTATTCCACTAATGTAATAGTATACATATAAACGAGCTAACTAGTTGAAAGAAATCCCTTATATTCAACTACATCTAGCAACCTCCTAAAATTTAGAATAAAACAGCTAACAAATTTTACTTTACAATGATCAATAATAATAACAACCACAACATTCTAATATGATAAGTATCATATAAAATGACAAGTACGAGTTAATAATTTCAACACTCCCCTTTAATGAGTACTTGTATCTCTGTTGGATCACATCTTATTTAGAATCTAGTCCTTCGCAACATATGTTCCCCTAGAAATTGAAGATGCTCCTTATCAACAAATTTTGCCTTAATGCAATCATGGATTTTCTTCTTTTAGAAAATATTAATATGTAGAAGTCCACATGAATGAATAATCATCCTCACAAATACATGGGTAGAATTCGCTTATAACAACAGTTACCAAAGCTCCATTAAGATTATAATCTGGAGATTAAATGCAAACTATAAGACAAAGGATCAAGCAAGCACAGGATCGACAGAAGAGTTATGTCGATACGTGTCATGTAGACCGTAGTTACGATGTGGCGATCGAGTATTTTTGCGGTTGAAATGGCATAAGAGTTTGATCAAGTTTGGAAAATGGGCTAAACTATCTCCTAGGTTCGTGGGATTCTATGAAATTGTGGAAAAGAGAGGCTCGTGGCCTAATGACTAGCCTTGTCTTATTCTTGAGGCATATGCACGATGTCTTACACGTCTCTATTGAGACATTATGATTAGTGATCCTACACATATTTTAACTTGAGAACCTTGCAGGTGTCTATTGGCACAAGGGCAGATCTAGGGTTCAACGCTACAACAATGCACCAACAAAGCCCTAACTACCGGCCCTTTCGGCAACACATGCGAAGCAGATGAAGTCTCACCCGAGCTAGAGGTATGAGTGTTTTCAAGACTCAGGTGTCTGCAACCTTAGCCGGAACACAGATCTGCGATTGTACTACTTAATAAAGCCTTAGCACCATCAGTTCCTCAATATATAATCATTAATCATTTCATTGATAAAACAAGGTTTCGCAACATTCACACTATTATAATGTACTTAAGCACTTAGCATCAATAGATAGGTCATATCTAGCAGATCAAGCACTAAGCACATTCATATAGATCAGATCTAACATTGTCATACATTATTAGAACTAAGCATAACAAATCTATCTAATCATCTTAAAGCATTTAGAAAAAGAAGATATAAACGCATTAAGACAAAGACAAAGCAAGACAACACAGTGTTTATGTGGTTCACCCCCACCCTAGGGCTATGTCCACCAACTCTTCTTCTTTATTGTATTCAGTCAGTTGGTTACAAGCACAAAGCCATCAAAACCCTTACTCCACAGAGGACAGAAGATCCGCGCATCTCACTAGATTCTTCTTCCTTGCGTTACAACACTAAGCCCTCCACAATTTTCTACAAGGACCTGCACTTAGCTCTGCAAGTCTCTTACAGTCATGCACAAAGCTCTTACAGACTCTACTTGCATTGAACATACCTTCATATCACATAGATTCACTATTCGACTGGCTCTTTCTTACATTGACTAGACATCTATTTATACTTTACAATCTAGGCCTAAGCATGGGTAAACCCATGGGTCAACATCCCATTCTTGTTACATATTCCTAAAAAACCAAAAATGATCCAAAAGTGGGCCGAGATCCCATGATCTCTGCTTCATCTTGTGCTCCTCCTACGACAGTCTGTCAAAGTCCCAAAATAGGTCACTATAACCAAGAATCTCCCAAAACGTGGTCAAGGGCCAACAATGTCGGATGAGGGTGCACTCACGGGTGAGCCGATCCACATCCTGGATCATCGCATTCAGCAACTACAACGTGGACAAGTAGATGAGGTCAAGGTCTACAGAGA
Organism: Picea engelmannii; assembly: GCA_009831015.1. NCBI lineage: Eukaryota > Viridiplantae > Streptophyta > Pinopsida > Pinales > Pinaceae > Picea > Picea engelmannii. The sequence goes on along the minus strand of ML779503.1, from coordinate 143,317 downwards.
CAACTATAGTCCACAATCTATGACCTGGGAGGACACATATGATATGCACCAACAATTCTTTTTGTTGGACAGATAGACTTATGATACTATGATACATGTTATTTTGGCACTTATATACTGTGAAAATTTGGGACGAAGTTTAGACCAAGAGGGGGTGTATGTAACATCCCGCTCTTGCGCGCACTGAGCAAACTTGTTCTTTGAGGATGCTTGCTTGCAAGTGATCTGGATTATTATACTATTGGGCATCTCATTATGATTATGAGGCATTATGGATTGATGACATGCTATTTTTCTATATTTACATACACATGTGCTATTGTCTTGGTTTTCCTGAGTATGCAGGATTTTGGACCTCGAGGATATAGAGGCATCGATGAAACCCCTTGGAATCTGGATCGACTCAGGGAGAAGACTATTGGGGTTTGATTGTTATATATATATGACATTTGTGAATATGATTAGATGATATGATTATGGATATTATTTCTGACATGATTTGTTGATGATGCAAGATGATGATAGCTTGTCGACCAGAATCACATGTGGAGTAGAGGGGTCATGCACGATAACCAAAGACATTGAGGGATAGGTGTGGAAAACATCTCTGCCACAGCCTACTAGCACTCCCTTTGTGGTTCGAACTGTAGGTTAACGACTACCTAGTTCCATAAGACCCATGATGTCGTGAGGACAAACTGCGACAGTCACTCGTGATGATTCTCGAGGGGTATTGACTCCAGATCACCTGACAGAGTATTGAATCGAGGGTTTTTTTATATCTACCAACTCACTCATGAGGCGATTGGCACCCTTGGAGCACCAAGTGCGTCCTTAAGGGCACGTCGTCCAAGAAAAATGGAAATAGACGAGTGACACCCTTGGAGCACGTAGTGCATCCTGAAAGGCACGTCGCTTTCTTAAATCATAATTGAATAAACCTGTATGGCCTTAGAATGAATAATGTGATGAGAAATACTTTATACAATTTCCCTGTGTGTGTGTATTAATATAAAAATAAAAATATAAATAAATAAATAATACCAATTTGATTTTTAAATGAAAGGGGAAAGAGGAAAATTTAAAAGATTTAGAATATTAGGAAAAAGCGGGAAACATAAAAAAAGGGGAAACATAAGGAAAAAGAAGAAAGACTAACTTAGTAAGGTATCTAGCATTTAAGAACTTTATAAATTGAACTCAACTAGTGAATTAGTAAGGGGGTAAGTCACTAAATTGTGTAAGGGAATATGGGGACACCTAAGAGCGATTCTAGGAATGCTTTTAGGTGGGTGAGGAAAATAGGAGTAATTAAGTATTTAATGCAATTAATTTATGGTGCAATGAAGGGGATGGATGACACATGTATGAAGAGGATTTTTATGAATTAAATTATTGAACAATAAATTAAATGGTATTTTCAAAAAGTAAATGACTTAGAAACTCTATATAAAGGAGGGAGGAGGAGGATGATGGATCTCTGCTCTGATGTGTAATGTTAAGCTGCAGAATTTTAGACTCGACTCACTTAGCTTGTGGGAGTTGGGATACCCATCTCGGTGAGGAGTGGTAGCTCGGCCTTGCGAGGCGAGTTGAGAGCTAGTTGTTCTCTGGTTTAGTGTGTGTGGCCCCTTTACGGCTAGGGGGTGAGGGGGGAAGAAGAGTACTGCTAGTGTTGGCTAGGAGGTACCGGTGCAGTCTCATCAGTGGACAAGCGGGAGCGACATGGAGCACACGGGAAAATGACTCAGAGCGGACAACTTGGGTTACGGTATGCTTACCTGATTCTACATGGTAGATTCTTATTATACCTCACGCTTTCAATTCTATATTTTTAATTGGGTAAAGAAAATGTTTGACTTAACATTTTAATTGATAACTTAATTCCCCATAGCATTAAGCTCATGGTTGATTGATTCCCTTGGCTTTCGATCCCTGTATGTTGTGACCGCCATATGGTTTTATTGATTTTGTGATGATTTTTCACTTCTTACTTCACCCTCGTCCCTAGCTCATCAGTCCTCGCCTGAGGAATCGGCCAGGAGCCGGATCGACGGTCGTGACTTTGGTGTTAATAAACCTATATATGCTAACGCCCCGATTTTCTCTCCGTAGATGATGAGCGAAGGATGTATTTTCCCTCTACCCCTGTTTATTGTTTCTCGCTGATTGATGGTCATTGCGCCTTGTTGCAATTGATTATCTCCACGATTGTTTATCTTTTATCCCAGCGAACTGCTTATTATCTTCCGCATTTTAATCTCTTCTTTTTCACCCCTTTTTTCCCATCTTAAACTTACTCTTCTTGGTATCTTATACACAATTATGGACAACAACTCCATAATTTACTCTGCGATTTTATTCCATCTCGCGATATGTTTTATTGCGTTTCCACCACTTATTGACTGCATTATTTCCTTTCTCTCAGCGTTTGGTTACTCAGAAAATTTTTGGAATTTAAAGCACGCGAAATGCCTCAGCGTGGAACCTTCACTCTTTTATTTCTATTGATCTCTACCAATTCATTTCTTTATTTGGGCATTTCCATCCTTCTACACAACAAATCTCGCCCAGTTTTCACTCCGCAAATATCTCGTTTTTAATCTCAGCGATTAATACAGTAAGCGTTCTTGGACAACAAATTCGTACTAGAATAGGGAACGACTTGTACAGTTGATTCATTTGGTTGTATGACAGTAATTACTTTGACTGCAAATTAATGATAATGCCCTATGCTAGTGACATACTTGACCAGCTCCCTTCCTTCAACAACAATCTCGTTCTTCGACGCCTTTCTTTGACTGCTCCACATGCGTTTCATTCAATCACGAAATTTTACCAGCAATTTAATAATAGGCATAACAGTGAAAATTTTAGTGATAATGGGTAGCGATTGAGTATTGGTAGCAAATTTAATATTATTTAATGGATAAGTATGGCTTAGCGATTTAATGAATGCTTTGGATAACTTATCTCTCTGTGTTGAATAGTGATTTTTGCATTTATTTAAGACAACGATTTGATACCTAGAATAGCCACGAAAAAGCTTTTACTAGACAACGATTTCTTGTATAGAGACAACAAATTTAAAAAAGACTCTGTAACTATTGATTGTATAATTGATGACTACGTTTTGGCAAGTGTGTTGGCAACGATTTCGTGTTCGTTACTGCGAAGATAACAGTTTATGCAGAGAATCTAATAGATTTTTTTACGCAGCGAAATGGTACATGCATCATTTGGTAGTCTGTGTTTTTACTTGACAGCTATCCTGCAAGTATCATTGACAGCGAAGTTTTTATTGGGAAAACCCTTAGACTGTCTGTACAATTGCTATAACCTTCTGACTTCGTTTCATCCCTTCAACAGTTGAACCGACAACCTCTCACTTATTTTTCACAGCACTTTACATTGAAGGACAATGTATCTCTACATACGTCTCGAAGGGATTGTGTCTGCATTTTTTTTCTGGGCATTTTTACACCGGGATTTCCCTGTCTTCACCGTGCCACATCTCTACCAGACAACAGTGCCTTAGAGACTTCTTAGACAACATTATTGTTTATGACAGCAGTAAATAAGAAGCCACCTGCAATTTTTACCTAAAAAAACAAATGCGATGCAATGCACAGTCAATCCCTGCCAAACCCAAGTAACTAGGGCGAACTTCAGAAGGGAATTTTGGTGCAAACCTGTGAGTGCCTGGGGCGTGCTTCTGGTCTGTGTCTGGGGCTGCGAGGAGGGATTCGATCCAGACTGAGTGCATTGCGTAATGATCGTTCAATTCCATACCTTTACAGTCATAAGGTTAAACCTTATATCCTTACTCTAATATCTGTTACTTCGGTTTAAGAGTTACAAACTTCCCTTTTTTTGGGGAGATATTTAATATACTTTTTCTGAAAAATTCAAGATCCAAAAAAATATCTCTTAATAACGATTTACATATTTTTATATTATAATTTAAAAAATTATATTCTATTTAGAGATTAGACTAATATTATACAAAATTCCTGTCTCAAACGGAAATCAAAATTTCACTTAACCTACTCCTACTTACATGGCATCAATCTTAATGTTTGTGCTTTATTAAATACTATGTATAAAATGTAATGGTTGAAATTGATCATGTTCTCACACACTATTATCTTCTTAAGTATTATGGTTGATTAGTGTTACTTGAATTTAGTGGGAATTACAAGTTGACCTTTTTAGTAATTGAAGTGTTCTTCCAACCTTTTGAAAAAAAAAAACAGTGTCAATCAAATTTTGGGACTAGTTATGACTAGGAAGGGAAACACTTACGTGAAGATGTCACAAATTGATTAATAAATTGTGTTGGGTTACATTAATTAATCATTGGTGTTATGTGCTTTTAATTGGTTACTTGTGCCTACTAGTGAGTTAAATTGTTTATGCTTCAAGTTGAATTTTATGGGTGGATGGTCATAGTTGTTACACCACATAGTTTGCCTGTTAGGAACCAAACATTTTCAGATAGCTGCGAGATTTATTTTGAGATATGTCATCTTGTGTCCTGTCGACTTTTGATTGGGTGTGTGGGTATCATTTCTTGTCAGTTATCTTAGTCTCCTAGTGTGATGATTTCATCTTGTTTTGAGGGTTCAGTTAATTTGCCACAACTATCGCCTAGGGAGAGCATGATTCCTGATGAGGGGATCATGGCGCACCCTATTGGGGTAGAGGCGAAGGATAACCTAACCAGAGTCTATGTCTCCCATGGCGGGAGTCGCTCGATGTAGTTATTGGCATTGGGTTGTAACTCCTTCATGCATTTTTTTGCGCACCATAGAGGTTCTAGTATTGGTCGTTGAGGTCGTTGTGTCGGGATGGGGAATGTTTTCCTTAGGGTTGTAGGCGTTTTCATGTTGTGTCGTGCAGGTAGTCGTTCCTTCCTTGATTTATGCATGTTTTTCCCAGTTGCTCTTATGCTAGTGCGTGGACTCGTAGTTGTTTGTTTCCTGATCTGCAGGCGTTGTGTTTGTCGTCTGGATGTGGTTAACCGTTTGTCATTGTCTTCCTTCCTAAAAACAAAAACAAAATTCCACCTTCTACTTCGCGTGTAGTCGTAACGATTCGGGGTTATTACAATATATCAACCACACACCAAATTATGAGCTAACTAGTTGAAAGAAATCTCTTATATGCAACTGCATCTAGCAACCTCCTAAAATTTAGAATAAAACAACCAACAAATTTTACTTTACAATGATCAATAATAATAACAACCACAACATTCTAATATGATTAAGTATCATATATAATGACAAGTAGGAGTTAATAATTTCAACACTCCCCCTTAATGAGTACTTGTATCTCTATTGGGTCACATCTTATTTAGAATCTAGACCTTCACAACATATGTTCCCCTAGAAATTGAAGATGCTCATCATCAACATTTTTTTCCTTTTGATGCAACCATGGATTTTCTTCTTTTAGAAAATATTAATTTGTAGAAGTCCACATGAATGAATAATCATCCACAAGAATACATGGGTACCTAACCATGCAATCATCGATCTAGTAGTAAGTCCTTTAGGTACATGGGTCATGCAACCAATTCCACTGTATTCCAAGAGATAGCTAGTGAAATAATGCTCATGTCCCTTTAGTATTGCCTCATTCTAACATGCAGAACAACTTGTACACACATTTATGGTCCCATAACATCACCAATAGTCTACAACCAACGTATGGTCCACTCATAGAGCATTCAACCAACACACCCAGCACTCAAAGTGTTAAAAAAACTCCTTATACAAGTGAAAAAGCTCTCCCTTTAGGGAAATATAATAGGTGGCCATTTTAGAGACTCAAATCAACTATTCCATATAGATTTGCATCAGCTCCCTCATGCTCAAGAAATATCGAACGACTAGTCTGAAATATGCATCAAAGCATGAGGATGTACATCCAAATGTTTTAGTTAAGTTGCATTCGTCAATTCATCATAGAAACTAAACCTCCCAACTTGAATGAATCATAATTGAATCCATCTATTTCTCATATCAGACACACCAAGACATCCTATGTTCATATTAGACACCCCGAGCTCAAGTCGAACACACCAAGAAAGCTATAAACTTGAACACTCTAAGAAATCTATAAATTTTATCTCAGACACACCAAACACTCTAATGCTTAGTGTAGACACAATAAACAATCCAATCCATGAATTCATAAATTGGCATGTGACACACACAACAATGAATATATACATAGTGTTTCATTTACCAATTCTTGATAGGGATAGGTGAAAAATGGATACTATATTTGTATAGATCTAGGCCTCCTGCGGCACACATAAAATCTCAACATCTAAAGGAACACCATTTTGTTCCCTTCTACAACTATGTTTCTCTCATATAATAACCCCATATATTCTATAACCTGCTAACACAATATTTATTCAAGTACACAAATCTTAAAACACATGCAAAATCTAATCAAAATAACACTACTAGCAAGCCCTCTTATCAACATGGACTTTAAGACAATCTGCCACATGGATCAGCATAACATTACAAGCCTCTACTATCGGAATATATAATTCCTACTTATCTAATATGCTTGCTAATGTATTGAGAAGTAGAGCTAATCTCTACGTGAGTTGTGTGATCCTATTCTTAAGAGGTTGTTAGAGAGTTGGATTTGTGAGATCCTAGTTTGTTGTGTGGTTGAGATATTCCCTCAACCTCTCGAGTTATCTTTGGAATATGTTAGAACTCATAATAGTCTGTGCACTCTATATAATAGGGTCTAATGTATTGATATTTATAGGTAATTGAATATCTGTTTATTATACTCTACTCTCCCATTTTATCATGTTATCAGAGCATCATAACTCAGCATAAGTCCCTCACAAGAGTGCCCGAAAATATGTGGAGAGTAGAGTAGATAATTTATGAGAGCTTGAAATGCTATGAATAATCTGTTTTATGTGTGAATATTTTTTGAGTGATTGTGTGTATTGATTTGTTGGTCAAGGGATGGATAGTAGCATCAAATCGCTCCACAAACCATTTGTGTAAGTCATTGATCTAGTCGTTGCTACTGTTGAAAGAAGAGAGATGTTGCATGGAGGAGCATTGTATAACTCAAGTTGTGTAACTAAGACTTAGTGTATGTGTTTAATCAATTTCTTTTTGAAGGCATTTGATCCATTTGTGAAATCAACATGAAGGTTGCAATAGTTCTTTCTTATCTATGAGGTGTCAAAGACCTTGTTGTTGCTTGAAGAGACTTCTTGACCGATAATTTTCAGATCGTTGTTGAAAAGAAGGTGTGAAGGTATTATAGTGGTTGGTATTTTGTACACTTGTTTACTTGGGGGGTTTATTTACATAAACCAAACAAAACCTGGTAAAGTTGGAATTCAATCAGGCAACTCTCTGCAACTTATTGGAGTAATTGCAAGCCTTTATTACTTATTGTGTGCTACTGAAATCTATTGGTGAAGTCCACGTCAAATAGTTGTTGGCGAAGAAGTTGACCTAAGAGTACTTATATTTCTTACCATTTATTTATTTATTTCACATTTCTTATGCATTGCAGCTATGCATCCCTAGGAGTCTTCATCATTCAGTGAGGAATTGTCATTATGAAATTGAAACTCATTCTTAATGAGATCTAGATTTGATGCCTAAGTATTGACTCAAGACAAATTGTATCTAAGGGTGCCAATCCTAGCTACTATCTAAAGGACCTTGCCCTTCAATTTCAGTTTCATGTTGCATTTTTGTGGGAAATATTTGGATCTCTACTTTCCTCAATTTCACCACACAAAAATCATATTATGTTATCAGTAGTGCATTAAACACCCCAACGAACATAAAATTTGAGATAACTCAGTTGGGATCAAAGCTTGCACCGGTGGTAGAGGAAACGTTGTTGAGAGGGCCAAATTGTGTCAGTGGTGGTATTCTGAAACCCAATTTGATTACATTTGGCGTGGAAATACTTGTTGCCTGGTTTCCTTATGATTCTATTGTGTGTGTGGGATGAGTTCCATTAGAAGCCGACTACGCCTTTTCTTATGGAACGTGTATGGAATCTCCTCATGCGGAAGGCATTACGACTCTGTTGAAAGATGTCCACACCCTCCAATTTGACACAAAAGTGAGATTGAGTTGTGATCTTTTTTGTTTGAAGGTGTGCATAGTTATGTCATTTAAGTTATTTGAGATTGAGTCACACATCTAATTGAAATCAATTCTCTGATATTTTGAAGTACTAGTCCTAGAGAATACTGTGTACCTGAGCTATTGTATACCCCATAATGTGAAAAGTTCGTGGTGATATAAAAACAACTCTATAGATCATGGTTACACGTAATCCGAGAAAACCTGGTGCATGGTTGAGGGTAATCCGAGAAAACCCAGAGCATGGTTAAAGGTAATCCAAGAAAACCTAATGCATGGTTGAGGGTAATCCGAGAAAACCTAGAGCATGGTTATGGGTAAGACGAAAAAAACCCAGGTTGATGATGATGTGATGAAGAGGCAGGTATGAAGAAGAATGGTTGAATGAACCATGTAGCTGAAAGGATTCCTAGAGAAACGGTGGTTACAATGGCTGATGACCCATGTATTTCGGTAGATATATTTCTTTTTATATGGACATCAATAATCAGATGTAGGTATAAAAGGAAGCAGATGAAGATATGACCACATAGATATTTAGATAAGTAGTCATTAAGGGAGAGTGTTGGAATATAAAATTCCTAATTATATAATATGCTTGCTAATGTATTGAGAAGTAGAGCTAATATCTACATGAGTTGTGTGATATTATTCTTAAGAGGTTTTTAGAGAGTTTCATTTATGATCCTAAGTTGGTGTGTGGTTAGGATATTCTCTCAACCTCTCCAGTTTTCTTTGGAATAAGTTAGAACTGATAACAACATGTTCCCTCTATATAATAGAGTCGAATGTATTGATATTTCCATGTAATTGAATATTTATGCATTATACTCTACTCTCCCATTTTATCATCTACAAAAATATCCACTACTTCATCAAATATAAAATATACAATCCTCCCAAGTAGAGAAGAAAAACAGATTCGATAATATCAGGAAGTAACTTTAATGATGCATAAGGAACTTCAACCAAATTCTTTGATCCATCTCTATAGAAGGAATGACCGAAATAATTTATCAAATGGGCTAACAAAAAATATACATTGGGCAGTCTACATCGCTTGCAATCACAATTCCTTCACTTGATTTTTTTCAAGCACAATGCCATTCACCATTCTTTTTCATAATAGGGGTTGGTTTTGCATAATTAGATTTATCTGACAAAGCCACTATAGTTTTAGTCATTGAAGTTTCTTTGTGCTTGAGATTGAATCCATATTTTTTATCAAAGGTGGTTTCTAGTGTCTACAGTAGGGGTAGGAGGTAATCCATCACAATAAAGTACCTTGCCCTCAACATTCTTAATTGTGAAATCTTTAGAACAATTATGTCTATCAAACCATTTATGGCCTATAAAATATTTTTGAGTACATCGATACTCCATCTCTAGATATCCTTATTATTTGAGCACTTTTTCTCTATACAATGCGTGCAATATTAGAAAATTGAAATGTTCCTTAATCCCCATAATGAGATCCTTCTGCTGGGAAACTCTAAGACATGGAAACCCTAATCTCTAATGTCTTGCTTGTGGCTACAGAACTACACATGTGTTTGAATTCATGAGAAACTCAAGTAGCGTTTGGACTTGTAGTCAACTCTTCAAAACACATTAGCAAAAAAAAACTACATGTCCTTAAAAAATGTTCTCTGAATTCTTAATCAATTCAATAATTTCAATGATAAGAATTCTTATACAACACTCACATACAATTCCATTAATGAACAATGGCTAAAATAAATACTATGGGTACACCATAGCCATGGCCTACTGAAACAATCCACTCCCCTATGTTAATTGTAGGTTTAAAAAGGATTAACAATGCATAAATAACTTGATTATGGATCACTCTCACGAGAGAGGAAAGCTTGTACTAGATCTAATTCCAAATAGAGAAATGAGTGAGTAGATATGGTTTCCACAAATAATAAAACTTTAATAAGTTATCTATTCAACCAATATAATAGTACACATCTATATACATGTCAATATTTGACTTATGATAGACACAATATTTTAGCATATTTAACAAACTATTAAGAGAATATCTCAGCAACACACCAAAATAAAAACCAACTAGTTGGAAGCAATTTCTCATATCCAACTAGATCTAATAACCTAGAATAAAACCATTCGTGTAGAGAAAATATCTGTTGTACAATGATAAAAAATATTAGCAAGGGCATTGTTCTCTTATGATGAAGTATCACACATTAAAATATAAGACAAATAGAAGTTAATAATTCACTAGGGAGAATGTAGATACTTTTTTTTATTGAACTAGATTTACCTCTCAATATTTCTGGGGGTCCATCTTCTACACTTTGGATTTTTCATTTCTTAAATAGATTTATGCAGGAGAAGGGACAGAGGCTACAAACATGAGACTATATTTTTCAAGAATTAGTCATGTAAACAACTAGATGAAAAGTTACTAGAGAGACAAATCCAATAAATGAAATTCTTCACAAGGCTATTACAATGAAAAAGTTCACAAAAAAATATAATAGAAAATAGTTTTGTAGGCATAATGAGAAAATGAACCAACATGGACTCCATTTCCACAATACTCATTGGATGAAGGGATTTTAACAAATAATATATAGAAAAATGAATATCAAATAATAGATGACAAAGAAATGGTAAGCTTCATAAGACAAGAATTGGAAAACCATGTAAAATAGTTCTTAAATGCATTCTCAAATGCTTAAATGCATTCTCAAATGCAAGCCCAAATTTAATGAATGGTTAACTAAATAACTCATATTCTCAAATGCAATCCCAAATTGAATGATTGGTTAACTAAATAACTCATATTCTCTGAATGAGTTAAAAAGTGTATTTTGTTATATTCTACGAATGAGTTAAAAAGTGTATTTTGTTTTAACAAAATTGAGGAGGAAATTATAGGAGTATGTACATGTTAAGTACAAAGATATGGAAGAAATCATCAGTAATGTCATAAAAAGAGAACAAGAGAAATAAGTAATAGATGTGTTTGAGTTGGAGGAAAAGAATAAATCATCGATAACATCATAAAAAAGAACAAGAGAAATAAGGAAAAGATGTGATTGAGTTGGAAGGAAAGAAGAAGATCCATACTATGGGATTGTGATGAAGTTCTAGAATATAGCCTCATGATCCAAAGCATTAAACCATAGACATCATATCAAAGGGGAAAATTTGTGATCTAATTAAGAAACAATTTAATAATAAAGATGAAGAATGGGATAACTTAAAGGTAGCAACAAAAGCTAGAAAATTGCATTTTTTGAAAAGTTAAAATTGTGATAAGTGATAAAAGTAAAATGGATATTTAAATCCAAAGACAAGGAGTAAAGCATAGGGAATTGAAAATTGATACTTGTACATGCAATATAAATGGTTTATCTATGGATAATATAGATATTTATAGTATCTTTTGAATGATTTATATGTATTTTTTTATCTTAGTAACATGGGAGTGTGAAGGTATGGTAGGGAAATATATTCACACTCAAGTTTTTAAAACAAGAAATACGTATAGATTATTTAGAAGATAGGTTGTTTGTTATATAAGTAATTTTCTATGGCTTGAAGTGAATAAAGGAAGAAACAATATTTTCATCTGTACTTGTTACTTTGCTCCTCTTTAGTGTCCAATATATATAAGCATTTTTTGAAAAAGTAGCATTATGATAAGTGATAAAAGAAAAATAGATATACAAATCCAAATACTAAGAGAGAAACATAGGGAATTGAAAAGTGATGCTTGTACATTGAATATCAATGGTTTATCTGTGGATAATATAGATATGTTGTACTCTCTTTTGAATTGAATGATCTATATGTATTTTTTATTTTAGAAACATGAGAGTGTGAAGGTATGGTAGGGAAATACCTTCACACTCCCAAGTTTTTAAAACAAGAAATACAAAAAGATTATTTAGAAGAGAGGTTGTTTGTTACATAAGTAAATTTCTATGGCTTGACATGGATAAATGAAGAAAAATCATTTTCATATTTAGTTGTTTTTTTTCTCCTCTTTAATGTCCAATATATAAAAGGTCAATCCCATGAAGACCCTTATATGTATTTAGAAAACTATATTTCAATTTTTTTATAAGTGAGAACTTGGTAATTTTAGTTAGAGATTTTAATGATAGAATAGGTTTCATGAAAATAAATACGTTGTGAATGGAAGAACATGATATAGATGAAATGTGATGGAAGGGGCATAAGGATTTCAATAGACAAATATTTAATTTGAGTTTTTGATTTATAATGTTACTTCACATTGTATTGGGATAGGAGGATATATAAATTTCCAAATCAAACAAAGAATGTGTGTAATGAATTATTTGAAAGAACAAGGGAGAATAATTTATCAAATGTATAATTTTAGAATTGGAATTAAACTTCAAGAATCCCGTCATATGCCCATTTTTTCATTTATCTTAGTAGTAGAGTTGAAACAAAAGGATAGAAAATTAAAATCATATTCAAAATATAAACTGCCAAACATGGATGTCGTCCCAACTAGTAGAAACATAAATAAAAAAATGTCAAATGGATTGTCTAATTCAAAGAAAAGAAGAATAGAACTAAATGATATATTTACACATCATCAAAAAAATATTATGGAAACAACTACATTAATGAACCTATTAACTAGGTTAGATAAATGAAAAGAAAATGATTGCATCTATAAGGAAACTTCATAAAAAATAAATTAAGGAAAAATATTCCATCATGCATTTATGAAGAAAACAAGTAAAAGTTACTTCAAAAGAAAATAGAGGTAGAAAATCGAGGTAGGAATTAAGCATCTCAGGAATAAAATGGAACATATTTATTATGGTTTAATCATTTTAATCGTTAAATGGGGAGGTTCATGTTTTCATGCACTTCTTGAAGATATATTCAATCAATCCATATGGCAAGAGTTTTATTCTTGCAAAATAACAAAGTGATACCAATTCACAAAGATGGTAATAGAAATAATATGAGAAACTAAAAAACCGTCATGGTTAGTAGCATATTTCAACCTATTTGACATCATTCTAGGGATGAATATAAACAAACAGTAGAAGAAAGCAATGTCAAAGCTCATTTACATGAGCATTCAAACATTGACCACCTTGTACTCTTAAATTTGTTTCCAAAAAAGTGAGATGGAAAGGTAATAGTATTTATATTTTCTCTATTGGTTTTGAAAAAGACTTCCATACTAAACCTTTGGGAAAGAATGGAAAAAGTAGGAATTTAGGTTCTATGGAGAGAATCTACTTTTTTTTCTTATATGAACAAGTTATTGTATAATTCCAGGTACTCATAAATGATAAAACTATAAGAAGGAAAGTCAAATTCAATAGTAATGTTGGGTTGTAGAAGGATCTCCCCCCTCTCTAACATTTTTTGGCATATTCATAAGTAAATCAAAAGATTGGATTAGGAAGAATGAGATAGGACTAATACTCAATTTATGCTTTGTTGTCACTGATTTTTCCAGGCGATGCTCTATTATTTTCAAACTAAGTGTTAGGGTCCTAACCCGCACATAGGTAGAACAATATATTCGGATGTCATAAAGGTCAATATTAATAAGGCCTTTCAATAAAATAGAATAAGGTGGATGTAAGAAGACCTAATAGAATCTTCCGCTTCTAGAAGGATCTTCCTCTAGATGCTTCTTTTTAGTATAAATAGGAGTCGAGGGTATGAGAACCATAGCTTGGATATTATTGTAATAGAGCTCTGCTCAACTGGAGGTTGCCCCCTCGAAGAGGCCAGTGAACATTGCTTTCAAATTCAAAGTGTTATTTTTGTTGTTATTCTTATATCATTTCAGTGTTATTGTGGTGAATGTTCTAGTTATATCGCTAATTTTCTGCCATTACTAGCATTTTATTTTTGTTCTGCATACATTTTATATATGGTATATTACAAGTGGTATCAGAGCACTTTCCTCGGCCGAAAGTGTGGGTTAAATTGTTTTCAGGGTAGAGACATATTCCAGTGTCTTTAAGCCATAAAGATCTGTCCTTACACGCATAAACCCGTGGTTGAGGGATTCATACACACAGGAAATACAAGTGGTACTTAAGCGCACATTTGTTGGCCACCCTTGTAACCCCTGTTGGTACCCTTTCGAGTGGTAGGGAATCAGACAACACTTGTGTACGGATTGACCTAGATTACCTGAAGCCCTCTTTAGATAAACCTATTGGCCACCTGACTGCTATAGTGTCACTGAGAACAACACTCGGGAAGATACTCTCTAGTACCTAGGTAGTTGGGTAGTACGGCTAAGGGTATGGTCTATCCTCCTTAGTTAGTTCCATGAGATATTGGTTCAAGTACTACTATTTGACTCTGCACATATATTAGAGAGCTATAGCACATGGCAAACCCTTATCTGTAGAACCCTTGAATACCTAACCCTTAGGGACAGAAACATAAACAAATTAAAACAAACAAGATCTATTGCCATGCAACTGTGTTCGGGTTTCCAGGTAAATACACATTTCTTTCTGGTTAAGCATATGGGAATTTCCTCTCTACAATATTCTTCAGACCGGACGTAAACAAAAGAAAAAAAAAAAAAATCCGGAAATTTTTTCACCATTATTTCATCCCTATTCCATTGGATCCGTCTCTTCGCCCTTATCACATTCCTCCATATCATTTTTCGGAAAAAAAAAATTACCCTGTGCACCCCTTTTCAGTTCCCCCATCCTCATGACCCATACTTGTAGCCAAGACTTGGACTCTCGCTTCAACACCTTGCATCTTGGTCTCATTGAGACCCAACAACAAGTGAAACAACTCAGTGCCAATATCACCACCATCAATACAACCATGCATTCCTCAATGGGCGAAATCAAACAAGACCTCACCACCCAGCTTGAATTAGTCTTTTCAGCACTCTACACCAAACTGCATATCCCTACAGATAACCCTTCCTCTTCCTCACCCCCACATACCGAAGGTGACCATTCCTCTCATTCCCGTACATTGTAAAACCATCACTTTCAGCATGACCTACACCTTCCACGAGTGGATGTAACGAAATTTGATGGCTTAGACCCCACTTGTTGGGTAACCCAAATGGAACATTACTTCTCTTTATACAGAATTATAGATGACTTGGCCAAACTTCGGTATGGTGTTCTCCATCTAGATCAAGAACGTTGGCAATAGTGGCAATGGAGAAAATTTCTTGCCAAGGGTATATTGCTTGGACACAATTTGTGGCAGATCTTTATGAACGCTTTGACACTAACACCAACCATTTGGGTCGTTTGAAAAAGATGAAACAATTAGGAACAGTGGAAGACTTTATAGCTGCCTTTGAGCACCTGGCTTTTAGAACAGAGGGCATGTCTGATGCCTTTTTCTGAGAGTGTTTTATCAGTGGCCTCAAGGATGAAATTCGGGCCCATGTCCTCATGGCTTGGCCTGAGAGTTGGGTGGAGGCTACCAAAAGAGATAAAGAAGCACAACAGACTGTATCTTATGAAAACCGCAAACCCTCCTTCATCCCTCACCCTAAACCAGTAAATCTCACTACTCCCTCTGCTCCACTAAAGATCCAAAAATTGACCTGGGCTGAAATGGATGAACGCCAACTCAAAGGCCTTTGTTATAACTGTGATGAAAAATATTTCTCGGGCCACAAGTGTAAAGAACAAAAGCTTTTTATAGCCATATCCTAGGATATTTCAGAAGAAGATGAAGAAACTCCCTCTATTTCTGAATCACCTGAATCCACTAACATAACCCCTCCCTCAGATCCTCCCGAAGTAGAACTAGTGATTTCCCTCAATGCTCTCACTGGCTTCTCCGCTCCCCAAACCCTCAAGCTAATCGGTTACATCAAGCATCGGAAGGTCACAATTCTGGTTGATAGTGGCAGCACCCATAATTTTATTCATTGTTGCATTGCCTAAGAAACTCATTGCTACATCCATGTCGTCAATAATTTCCAAATCATCATTGCTAATGGTGGTTCCATGAAATGTGGAGGGCATTGTGAAAATGTGCATCTCCAAATTGATGACTACCACCTGAAATCCCATATGTTTTCTATCGACATGGGAGGTTGTGACATTGTGCTGGGTGCAGACTAGCTAAGGACTTTGGGTCTCATTCTCATGGATTTTAAAGACTTAACCATGCAATTCAACCAAGAGGGCCACCAATATAAGTTCCAAGGCATCATCTCAGGTTCACTTGAGATCATTAGTTCCCATCGCATCGAAAAACTGCTCAAAAAGGGTCATTCTAGTGTTATCACCCATCTCCATGCCATATAAGCAACAGAGACACCTTCCGTACCGCAAGACCTCCAAGCCATCCTTTATAAACATCAATTGGTCTTTTCCACTCCCCAAGGCCTCCCTCCTTCCCATGGTGTTCATGATCATTCCATTCCCCTTGTACCAGGAAGCCTTCCTCCCAATATATGTCTGTATCGTCACCCCTTTTCAAAAAAAAAAGAATTTGAGAAAATGGTCAAGGAACTCCTTAATGCAAGCGTTATCCACCCTAGTACAAGCCCCTATTCGTCTCCTGTGGTCATGGTCTTGAAGAAAGAAGGTTCTTGGTGAATGTGTCCTGACTTACGTGCCCTCAACACACTTACCATCAAAGAGAAATTCCCCATTCCTGTCATTGATGACCTCCTAGATGAATTGAGTGGCACCCAATTCTTCACTAAATTGGATCTTCATTCGGGCTACCACCAGATATGCATGAAAGAGGCAAATATTCCCAAGACTACCTTTAGAACTTATGAGGGCCATTATGAGTTTTTGGTCATGCCCTTTGGCTTGTGTAATTCCCCCTCCACCTTCCAAAGCCTCATGAATCATGTCTTCCATCCTTTTCTCCACCATTTTGTCTTAGTTTTCTTTGATGATATCCTCATCTATAGAAAAAACTGGACAAACTATCTTGCTCATGTTGATCGAGTTCTCCATCTACTCGCTTAGCACCAACTTTTTCTGAAACAGTCTAAAAGTGCTTTTGGCACCTAATAAGTATAATACTTGGGTCATTTGGTTGGAAAAGATGGCGTCAGGGTGGATCCTAAAAAGATTGAAGCTATGAAACATTGGCCTCACCCAAAGACTCTTAAGAGCTTGCGTGGATTTCTAGGCTTAACAGGGTATTATCGCAAGTTTTTTAAGAATTATGTGAATATTGCAACACCTCTCACTGCTCTCCTAAAAAAGAACTATTCCACTTGGACTCCATCCACTGCTCAAGCTTTTCAAACCTTGAAGATGGCCATGTGCACCACTCCAGTCCTCACCCTTCCCGATTTCACAAAGACCTTTGTATTGGAATGTGATGCCTCAGGGAAAGGAATTTGTGTTGTCCTTATGCAAGAGGGTCGACCTTTGGCCTTTACCAGCAAGCAACTATCTGAAAGAAATCTGGGCAAATCCATCTATGAAAAGGAAATGTTGGCTATTTTGCATGTCATGGATCTGTGGTGTCCTTATCGATTGGGGAAATGGTTCCAAATTAAGATAGACCATCAAAGTTTCAAGTATTTTCTAGAATAATGCATTTCCTCCCCAGAACAACAAAAATGGGTGACTAAACTCTTTGGATATGATTATGAGATCATTTATAAGAAAAACAAAGACAATGTGGTTGCAGATGCACTTTCCCGAAAATATGAAGATGAAGGATCCCTTTTTTCTCTTTCATTCATTGTACCAAAGTGGCTCCAAGCCGTTCGCCAGGAATGGCTACAAGACCCCAAAAGTTCGCAGTTGATCCAGCAATTGCAGTCCAATGCTCCAACTTGCCTAGAGTACTCTTGGCTCTATGAGGAACTTCAATACAAAGTTCATTTGTATTTAAGTAAACAATCAAAGCTTAAATCCATGGTACTTTCTAAGCTTCATGCTACACCCACAGCAAGGCACTCCGGGTTCACCAAAACCTACGACAGGGTCAAACGTTCCTTTTTCTGGGATGGTATGAAACAGGACATTCATAAATTTTTAGCTGAATGTGATGTGTCAACACAAAAAGGGAGAAACAGTCAAATCGTCAGGCACACTACAACCATTGTCGATTCCACCTGCTATTTGGAAGGATATCTCTATGGATTTTATTACCGGCTTACCCAAATCGGGAAATAAATTCGTCATCATGGTGGTTGTTGATCGCCTTTCCAAGTACACTCATTTCTGCACCCTTCAACACCCGTTTACAGCGTCCACGGTGGCTCAAATTTTCACGGATCAGGTCTTCAAGCTTCATGGCATACCGCACTCTATTGTTTCTAATCTCGACCCAACTTTCACAAGGAATTTTTGGCAAGAACTATTCAAGATACAAGGCACAGAATTGCATCTCAGCATAGCTTATCATCCCCAGACTGATGGCCAAACGAAAGTTGTCAACAAGTGTTTGGAAACATATTTGAGGTGTTTTGCCTCGGAAAAGCAAAATCAGTGGGCTCAATGGTTACCCTTAGCTGAATGGTGGTACAACACTTCATACCATATAACTACACGCATGACTCATTTTGAAGCGGTATATGGATAGAAGCCACCTTCAGTTCTCTCATATTTACCGTCCAGGCGATTGACCTAACACTTATAGCTCGAGAGGCCATTCTCCATACCCTCAAAGAGAATTTGGTCATGGCACAGAATCGCATGAAGCAACAAGAAGATCAAGGTCTCTCTAAACGTCAATTTGCAGAAGGGGATTAGGCGTTTCTTTGACTGCAACCTTACAAGAAAACTTCCCTCAAGGTCAAGCATTGTCAGAAGCTAGCACCCAAATTTTATGGTCATTATACCATGCTCAAGCATGTGGGATAGGTCGCCTATCAATTAGCTTTGCCCAACCATGCGAAGCTACATCCTGTTTTTCATGTTTCATGCTTAAAGAAGGTGATTGGAGCTAAGTGCCAAATTCAAACCAACCTTCCAGAGCTAGATGAAGAAGGATCCATTTGGCTACAACCAGAAGCAGTTTTGGACTAGAGTGAGCATCGCCTATGTCAGAGAACCATCAAGGAAGTGTTAATCCAATGGAAAGATACAACTCCAAAAAATGCAACTTGAGAACCAACTACCATTCTGCAACAATTTCCTCATCTCAAGCCTTGAGGAAAAGGTTGTTTTTAAGGGGGCGGACATGTTAGGGTCCTAACCTGCAAATAGGTAGAATAATATATTCGGATGTAATAAAGGTCAATATTAATAAGGCCTTTTAATAAAATAGAATAAGGCGGATGTAAGAAGACCTAATAGAAGCTTCCGCTTCTAGAAGGATCTTCCTCTAGATGCTTCTTTTTAGTATAAATAGGAGTCGAGGGTATGAGAACCCTATCTTGGATATTATTTTAATAGAGCTCTGCTCAACTGGAGGTTGCCCCCTCGAAGAGGCCCGTGAACATTGCTTTCAGATTCAAAGTGTTATTTCTGTTGTTATTCTTATATCATTTCAGTGTTATTGTGGTGAATGTTCTGGTTATATTGCTGATATTCTGCCATTTCTAGCATTTTATTTATGTTCTGCATACATTTTATATCTAGTATATTACACTAAGAAGATATTCTCAACATACATCTTGACGCCCTAAACGAATCTTATAGTTACTTGGAAATGAAATTTAATGTAAAAAATATTAAGGTAATGATAATAGATACTTGCAATAAGGATATATCCATCATATTTAATGGTGACAAATTAGAGTATATCTTTATAGTACTCTCTCTTTGGAACATCAATGCAAAAGTTTTGTATGGTTTCCTTCTTTAATATATGTACCATTTTCAAGGAAATTTGAAATAAAGTTGAAGAATTTAAAAAAATGTTATTAACAAAGAAATTAGGATTTCAAACACAAACCCCTTACTCAAGAAATGAACCATTGGATATTTGAGATTTGGTTCAAAATAGCACAATAGAGAAGCATCAACAAGACCATAGAGATAAAAAAAAATAGTGAGAACAACTTGCTAAAATAATCTTCAATAGAAAATCCTTTTATATTAAAAATAAGTTTACTTTGTTAGTAACTTGAGTTTTCATCAAAAATAGATATGGAGAAATATATATAAAAAATAAGATATATACTTATTTTGCAATCAGAAGAATGAAGAAGTGGTGCAGATGATAATACTTAAGTCCATGTATAAAAAAATTAAAAAATAAAACTAATTCATTATATTAAAAAATTGAAAAAATAAGAAAAAACACTAAATTTACCTTTTGAATAACTTACATAATTTATTAAATTTATTTATTTAATTTACCAATAAACAAAGTAAAACTTATAAACAATTAAAAAAAAAAAGTGAGATAAACTTGCTAAAATAATATTCAAGAAAAAATCTTTTTACATTAAAAATAAGTTTACGTTGTTAGTATCTTAAGTTTTCATCAAAAATAGATATGAAAAAATATACATAGAGAAAAAGATATATACTTACTTTGTAAACAAACAAAAATTAATTGAAGAAGTGATGCATATACTTAATTTCGTGTATAAAAAATATAAAAATAAAAACTAATATGTATAAAAAATATAAAAATAAAAACTAATACATTGTATTAGAAAATAAATAAAATAAAATAAAATACTAAATTAATTTTAGAAATTTGAATAACTTATTAAATTTACCAATAAAAAAATATAACTTGTTAAATTGACATATAATAAAATATTTAATTATATATATTAAAAGTGAGTTATGTTTACAAATTTGAATAGCTTACATAACTTATTAAAGTATTCAGTTATATAGTTATATATTAAGGTTGAGATATCTTTAAAATAAATAGAGAACATTAAAACTAAATACATAAATTTTTATATTTCTAAATTCCAAATAACTCTCATTCACATTAATATCGTTATCTGTCACAAAATTTCAGGGAAATCAAATTTTGTGCATTCAGTTTCCAAGACCAGACTAGCGATTCACGAATACTACATAGACAGAACAACAAATTAATATTAGTATCCACACCAATTTTTGTTGGCAGTAAGAGAGATTTTCAACGGAAATAAAATTTTGTGCATTCTGCTTCATAAAGGGAACTAACGGTTCATAAAGACTAAGGAAATAAGATTTTGACGAGGGGACTAACGGTTCATAAAGACCATTAGAACTACACTCGTTGCTGAGTAGCCGAATCTAAGTATTTTATATCCTCAACTGGCAAAACTCAAGCCACTGTGGAATGCGGGGAAATCATGAAAGAACCCTTCTCTGTGGGAGAATGGAGATTCGTGGAAGTTTTCACAGAAATACCCTTCTCTGGCAAACGGATTACAATTACCGGTTCTTGGATCAAGGTTAGATTTAGCAATTAATAAGTAGGAGTCCTCCAAATGACATGTCTTAGGAATAATAATACAGTAGCAGATTTTACTTTGAACTCCTCCAAATGTAAATGCAAATACATGGAACAAATTAATTCTAAACTGTTTAAAACTTCATAAACTTATGTAACAGAACCGCGCTGATATTGAAGGAGCAGCCACAAAGAACCCGACATAGACACGGACGTTGTGTCACAACCGGCAAGGATGAAATTTAGGGAGACTTTTTAGGATACAAGAAACAATACTCATCTTTGGATTCAATGAACAGAAGTTCCTTTAGCAGCTTAGCCAAAAGTAAAATTCATGAATATTTCCTGAATAAACCAAGCTCGTCCATGCCAAATTCCCTGTTATTAGTCCAGGGACGTGGCCATTTGGCTTTTGCAGATTTAATAAGCCTTTTAATGCCTCTAATTGAATGGCTTTCATTTATACGTAATCTTCTTCGTGGTCTCGGTCTACAAGCGCTCAGGTTTTGGTGGTATAATTTTGTGTATTAACCTGCGTCCATGCGTTAGTCAGTAGCACACTTCATTAAACTTAAGATCCTAATAAGTAGTAAACATTAGGAACTATTAGATTTAATTATTAAGTTTAATTTGTTTTATGGATTAATGTGATATTCATAAGAGAGTTTTTGTTTGTTTATGTATCAGAGAATAAAAGTTAAATTTTAGTTGACTGTGAAATATTTTCATTAAGTAATTTAACTTGTATTAAGATACCGTGCTTAACTTCAAACAAATCTTTATATATTGAATAGATTAATCAACTTAATTTTAATGTGAAAATCATATCTGTTTTCGTATTTCTCTACATGATATGAGAACTACTAATATAACCCTAGCTAATTTACAAAACAGGTTTATAATCATAACAATTTTTCGCATTGTTAATCCTTTATAAATATATAAAATTAGTGAAGGTGAGACTGAATTGTTTGTGGAATTTTTCTGAACTTTTTGTGTGGCCGCGATATGTTTCTCCATCCTCTTATGAGATACATATGTTGTTTCTCTATCCTTTTATGAGATACGCCTTCCATTAGTGGAAGACAGATACCCATGCATATAGCAGTCGTGAAAGAGTCATAATCGGCCATATGAGATTGGAAACATGATGGATGTGTCGGTCATAGTGGAAGACATATCATTTATTGGACTGTTATAGTTTTATGCATAGTTACCAAGTTTGAAGCAAAGTTACCAAGTTTGAATGGAATAGTGTACAGTGATAGTGGTTAGTAATCCTCGAACTTACAGCGAGCGTTAGATCGGATGGAAGGGCTTCACATAGAGCTGTTAGGAAACGGGTGGGCATAAATCTTTGCAAAGGCTTCAAATACACTTCTTGAGGACTCAATCTTAGTGGTAGCAGCTGCTCTCCTAGTCAGCCTACTTCGCTTTACTTACGTGCATGCCACCTGTTCTACCATCCTTTACTAACCGCTTTACTCTACTTAGTAGATGGAGTGTTTGCCCCTAATCTTTGTGGTAGCACTAATATTGTTGGGCCAGGATGAGCCAACCCATGAAGACATGAATACTGCCCTGCACAAAGTGGTGTATACTGAGTGGTGTATAGTGACAGTGGTGTAGTTTTATGTATAGTTATCAAGTTTGAATTCAAATTAGTTGTATGTATAGTTAGTAGCACAGACACATAATTATGTCGCTGATAAAGGTGGATAGGCGTTGATAGTATTTGTTGTACATTTTACATTAAAGAGGGCTTACGGAATTCGACTGTGCATTTTGATCTTAATACTAATTTTAATATTATTTAATTTAATTTGATTATAGTCCAACAAACCCTAATCTTAACCTTAGCATCCATAAAATCGAAATTAGATTCTTAGAAAAGTACAACAGTGAAAAATAAATAATATTGAAAAAATGAAAACAAAACAAAAATTGAGCAAAATATTAAATGGCCTATATGTTGTCTTTCTTTTTTGTATTCTTATTGTGGAACTTCGAAACAATAATAGGAGAAACTCTTTATACCATAAAGACAAAAAGCATAATTGAAATGTCTCCCAGTAATAAAAACGCTAAAGTTCATCGAATTTAAGCAAAACTTATCCCTCCCTTTTTTCCCCGAATCACTGTTATCTTCAAAACAATCCTTACAAACCTCCAGAGGAAAAAACTCCAGTATTCTTTAAGATAAAATATACGGGGCAAACACAAACACGGTGAGGCTACGCTCACTTCTTGATATTAAACGAAGACGGATTACATCCTTATATAGGAAAAGACTCTCCCGAGTCGGCTACATGCAAACCAAAAGACAACTAGACAACTGA
>ML779503.1:84680-115547 GCA_009831015.1 Picea engelmannii | reverse complement strand
AAACTTTAACACCTTTAAACCTTATAACTCCCCCCTTAAAAAAACTTTAATAAACTTTAAACCTTTTAAAATCCACTTTAACAACCTCCAAAAGTAAAGTTCACTTCTCTTATTTAAAATATCCACTTAAAAGGTCCACTTTAGTACTTCACCTCTCTTAAAAAGTATCCACTTTAATAAAGTTCAAGCCTCCACATAAATTCACTATTAATAATAATAAAAGTGAATAACCATTAAAACTTTTCAAAAACTCCTTAATTAAAACTCACGCTCAAAAATGTATGAAGAAATGAATCTTTAACATTTATCCACTTAAATTAAACCTCACGTATGCACTATATAATCATACGCATTCAAACTCCACGCACCAGATTAATCCACGTTCCATGCAATTCAAAAACTCTTCCATGCAATATTTCACACCTTTCAATAACTCTCAACCAAAACTCACGCATGCATGCAAATCCACGCAAAAATGCTCCTCGCGATTTAAAAACTCACGCCAAAAATGCTCCTCGGGATTCTCGCACCTCCCGACGGTTCAGACTGCGGGAATTCTCAAAGATTTCCGCACCTCTCGATAGAGCAGCCTGCGGGAATTGTGAAAGACGTACGCACCTCTCGTGTATACCGCCTGCGGGAATGTTTCGTTTGTCCGCACCTCACTCTAATTCCTCCTGCGGTAGTATGTCCCCGCACCCTACCAGAGGAGAGACCTGCGAACCTCTTCAATTTCCGCACCTTCTCCTCGCGGCTCCGCACCTTCTCCTCGTGGCTCTGATACCAAGATAAAATATACGGGGCAAACACAAACACGGTGAGGCTACGCTCACTTCTTGATATTAAACGAAGACGGATTACATCCTTATATAGGAAAAGACTCTCCCGAGTCGGCTACATGCAAACCAAAAGACAACTAGACAACTGACTCTTAACTCAGAACTGACTCTTCTAACTGGCGCTTATAACCCGCGCTTATTACTACTGCTAACAACTAGATAACATCTCCATTACTTCCAAGTCTTTACTGATTACAGAGAACCATTGTATCCTCACGATTCGATTGTTGGACTTCATATGGGACGATTTTTGTTGATTGAAAAGCAAAGAAAAGCAAAGCAAAGAGATTCATTTATAATTATTCTTTACCAACACATGATTCATGATAAAGAGATTAAGAAAATGTCTGACATATTATTGTTCAGTTGTCTTAAGCTTCATAAGATTTCACATTACCAGGAATCCATTGATCACTACTGCCATATTTATCATATTTATCCATTGCACGAGGGTTGCATGGTGCACACA
This sequence comes from Picea engelmannii, assembly GCA_009831015.1. Taxonomy (NCBI): domain Eukaryota; kingdom Viridiplantae; phylum Streptophyta; class Pinopsida; order Pinales; family Pinaceae; genus Picea; species Picea engelmannii. The sequence goes on along the minus strand of ML779503.1, from coordinate 114,239 downwards.
TATTATAACTAAATTTGACGGGGCACACATATTATAACTAAATTTGACTCCACCCACATATTATAACTAAATAGATCTGCCTCTGCGAGAGTTGTGTGATAGCCTTTGTGCCGGTTTGTGTGATAACTAAATTTGACTCCACCCACATATTATAACTAAATTTGACTCCACCCACATATTATAACTAAAGGTCACATATTATAACTAAAGATCTGCCTCTGAGAGAGTTGTGTGATAGCCTTTGTGCCGGTTTGAGGTTTCCTTGTACGGGTGTTTACAATTTCTGATAGTGCTAAAGACTGGATCAATTTTGATTTTAGAAGATTTACTCGAAATCCAGGAAACAACAACCACAGTTCCACACTAATCTAATAAAAGACAATTTTATAAAATGAAATAATCTGGACAACTGTCAAACACAAGGAAAAATAAAACGCTACTATGTATCACATTAATAAAAATTACAACGTGAATATGTTTTATAATAAAAATACAAATCGAAAAAATATAAAAATATATACTTGTGGATGCGGTTCCACTCTCCGAATTTACCAGGCCAGCGCCTCAATGGCGGATCCCCACCGCCATAGTTCAGAAGTAGCTTCAGTGGGTCGTCCGTTAGAATGCGTAGAAGAGTAGCCACCGAGGCCACCTTTTCAAAGTGCAACCATTCCAACAGATGATGGAAACCCTCAAAGTCATTGTCACAACGCTGAACAGTGAGCATGAGCAAGCATTCAATTCTCTTTCAAAGCATAATTATACAGCCACCACCACACATCCTTACATGAACGATGCATCTCATCATCCACGCATTTACAAAATGAAAGGTGCGTTTCAGTACACCTTACATAATCCACGCATGTACAAAATGAAACGTCTGGCCAATATGACATGTAGAAAATGAAACGTGAGTTTCAGTAAGCATGTAGAAAATGAAACGTTTGGGCCAAATGTAAGTCTAAGAGGAGTAAATTTTTAATTTCTAAATGTAAATAATAAAAGTAAATTTTTAATCTCTAAATGTGTCAATTATATGGTTAGAGTAATTTTTTAATATGATTAAGTAAATGTGAAAAAGTAAACAAACGAAACTTATGCACTCATAAATGCAAAGAAGTTATTTTTGAATAAATCTTATTCATTGATTTAAGTGTAAGACTAAGAATATGCAGACATCTTTAATTGTTATCCATTAGATTGGAATTTGTAATTAAAAGTTTTATTAAACAATCTATTCCAATAGGGGGACGCCTATGAGCGTAATTAAGTTTGAATTCAAATTATATAGGATAGAAAATAATTTAAATTTAATTTGAATTTTTTTTAAATATATGATTATAATAATAATAATAATAATATATTTTTAAGGTCAAGGACAAGCCACCACATCAAATTGGTGTATGCTACCCCCTTGTTTGTGGGACAAGGGACCTCCTCCGTCCAACAATTTGATTGACTGGTAAAGTCTAAGAAAGTATACATACCCTACCCCCTCTTGATTTGAACTTGTTCTTAACCATTAAATCCACTCAGAAAAAACATTGATAACATTGTTATTGATCATTGATATATTTTAAAAAATATTAATATTGATCATTAATATATTTTAAAAAACATTGATATATAAATATATATATATATATATATATATATTTTTGTTTCCAAAACAAATTTGTTGATTTCAATAAAAAGACGTGCATTTCCAAAATTAATTTGACTTCGATGGAGAGTAATGCATTCTTATCATTTTCATCCTCATACACTTTGAAATTTAATAACTCACTGTAACCCTAAACAAAAACAATGCAACAACTTTAGAGATGCGATTCGGAGGGAAGCAGTAACCCTGAAAAATCCAACAAGATATGCGATTCACCAAGGGAAACCGTACCCACCTCTTGGCCTTATCTCTCCAAAAGTCCTCTTCGCCTTTTTCTCTCCAATTTCTCAGTGAGCCATCATCAGCCGACTGCCTCTAAGCCTTTTTCCTCCAAATTTAGAGGTCCTTTTCGTTTCTCAGTGACCATCATCAGCCGACTGCCTCTAAGCCTTATTCCTCCAAATTTAGAGGTGCGATTCACAGAGGGAAACCGTACCCACCTCTTGGCCTTATCTCTGCAAAATTCTCTTGGTTTCTCAGCGACCCATCATCAGCCGACTGCCTCTAAGCCTTATCCCTCCAAATTGATGAGGTTCTCAAAAATAATAAAACATTTTAGGTAAGTAATAACCGAAAGCTTAAGACCACGTAAAACCGTATTGAATTGCACAGAACTATTTGCATTCGAATAGAATTTTCTTATTTTTCCTAGATTTTAGGACGAATTTGGTAATTATGGTTTTCTGTATCATTGTTTTTTAAGATGGAGAGGAATCAATAACACAACAGAGATTATCTATTTGCATTGGAATAGAATTTTCTTATTTTTCCTAGATTTTAGGACGAATTTGGTAATTATGGTTTTCGGTATATATGAATTTGGCAATTATGGTTTTCTGTATAATTGGTTTTTTAAGATCCAGAGGAATCAATAACACAACAAAGATTACTTAGAATGAAATTTTTTTATTTCAGGGTGTTTACTATTTTAACCTTATCACAACAGACTAAAACGGACCAAAGACCAATGTCTCCAGGTGAGTTGGATGAAAATCACTGTCTGCCATCAATAAGTTTTCTGTATTTACATTAATAAGTTTTCTGTATTTACATTAAGGGAACTCGAACTGTACTTCGTGCTTTTGCTTTGAGAACGGTTCTATTGGTATTGTGAATCGATTGGTGCCGACCTGTTATTTTGTAATGGCTGGGCATTTGACAATGTACATGTTAATTGCCTGAGAACTGTTCTATTGGTATTGTGAATCGATTGGTGCCGACCTGTTATTGTGTAATGGCTGGGCACTTCAGATATTGTTCAAGTGAGGATAGAGAATCGAACCGCTGAAGCGAATCAAACTCAGATAAGCAGTGAGAATTGACCAGTGAGTGTGGAGGGCTTCTTGATTATCAACTTGGAGTAGTGAAGAATAAATTATTGATTGGGCGTGGTACTGAAAGCACGATTCACTGATCCCCTGCTCTACTACTTTTCTCTGTCGAATCTATTGGGTGTTTGAGTATGAGATTGCTATTTGCGGAGTATGGATGGCACTCTGAGATATGTGGCTACAAAAATTGAAGAAAGTATGGTCTATTGTGTTAAATATATCTGTAACCTCAACAGTATGTGACTGTAAACAATCAACTGTTTGTACTAGTTAGTTAGGATTTCTTGTTTTGTTTCTCGATTTTCTCGAGCTTATTTAGCTCAACTATATACTCAATACTAAATGATCTACTCATTTTCTGTGTTTTCCCAATTTCCTCTTCTCTGTATTATCTTCTTTGCTTTTCATTTTATCATGGTATGAGAGCTTAGGACGTAAGTCTCTTCATAGTGCTTGGAGAGCAGCCCGATTGTAAGAAGAAGAGCGCAGAGCCTACATTGTCTTGCAGACGAGAGCATGGGACACAAGATTCTTCACAAAGCTTGGAGAGCAGGTTGCAGTCCGAAATATGCTCAAAAGATCGTCGAAGACAGTAATCGCGAGAAAGAAGAACTGCAGAAAGAAGAGAACAATTAAAGATTACATGAGCATTTAAAGAATTCCTTAAAGATTCATGAAATTCTTTCTTAAGAAGAAATTTTGCAAAAGCAACAGAGGAGAAGCAAGATCAGTTGTAAGATCGGCTCTGTGAAGAGAACTAAGCCTTTAATCAAGCTCAAAAAGGACGACGAGCCAATAGGAAAGGAGAATTTTCTCTTAGCCATAAGATCTGAGCGTGAGCATGCTCAACCATCAGATCAAGGAAAGATTAAGCCACAACCGTCAGATCTCATCAGAGAGAGATAGACGGTGACGAGGCATTGCGGGGAGCGGAAAGGAAATTAAAGTTTGTGCAAGTTGTGAGCCCGCAATCACTCAAGATCGTTGATCTTGTCAGATCAAAGGCGGATATCGATCACGCTATGGACAACCATCTTCACTTTGCGAAGATCGGCAAAGAGATTAAAGAATGAGAGAGTTAAGTATCTGTAATCACTCGTGGCCATTGATCTTCAAGCAAGTGACACATGTCCGGTGATCTGGTACTCCGAGAGGTAGCCAACAGACACTGAGGAGTAATTCTCTCTCAAAGCTTCGAAGAGCCGAAGTGGATCTAGACCGTCGATCGATGTGGACACGTGGCAGGAGATCCTCCACTTCTGCGATAATCAATTCGGAAGAAAGAAGGATAAGAGAAGCTAGAACTCCCGAAGGCCCGAAGCTCGTAGTTCATCTGGACCATCCATCAACAAGGAGCACACTCTGGAAGGTCTTTCCCTTAAAGGTCGTGGACACGCATCGATAAATCTGTCACTTCGAAAGATTAACACTTCGGAGGTTTGAAGTATTGTGCACCTCAAAACACCTGAAGCCTGAAGTTCTGAAGCAAATCTCCACCGTTCAAATCAATAGGCCATGTGGAGGCAGATCTCGCACTTCAGAGATTCGACACTCTGGAGGATTGTGCATATTAGAAAACAAAAACTTTCGCATGGCGGAGTTCCGAAGAAGATCTTGGTCGTTCATTTACAAAGGCCTAAAGACAGTTCAATTTATCTCTCTCCAAAAAATTCTCCACTTCAGCACTTCGCGTGTTTTTGTGATTAAAAGCGGTGAAAAATCGTCGAATCCCGAAGTCCTGAAGTACTTGTGGACCATTGATCTCAAATCAACAAGGATCGTTGATCCATGGAACATGCTAGAAATGAATATCACCCGAAGCCCCGAGTTAATTGAGGATCGTTGATCTCAACTCAACGATGGTCTTCGATCTTTGGAATAAGACCGTTATTCATCCATTCGACTATTTAGAGGAATTAAGACCTTCAACATCCAAACGCTCAAAGCTCGAAGACCCGTAGCGCTTGGTTCTCACCCCACGGTCACATGAGAAGCTAAACTTTATTTCTTTTACTCTTGAGTAAACTCAGAAAGCCCAATTTGGTCGTTAGAAGGGCTACAGTTGCGAAAGAAATGGACATCCCTGTGTTTTTCAGCCCGAAGTCACACAGAGGATTTTGTGGACCTCGTTTCGACACAGGAAACATGTAAGCATGAAAAACTCTAACAATTTTTTTTTGTTACATTTTTTTTTAAGATGGCCACCTCTAGCAATTTAGAACCAACTCAATGACCGATTCTTCTTGGAAAGATCTATGATTTTTGGTCTCTTAGAATAAGATCCTTCTTGCAAGCACAAGAGTGTTGGGATCCAGTGGATCTTGGATATGTGGAACCAGATCCAGCAGACCTCGCTGCCATGACCAACCAACAAAGAAATCCTCAGGCAACACAAAGGAACAGAGAGAATAAGGAAAAATAATGGATTCAAAACTCAATGGATGACTCGATTTTCTAAAAAATAATAGGCTCTGTTACTTCTAAACAGGCCTGGGACATCCTTAAATCAACCTACCAAAGAAATCACAAGGTCAAAATAGTCAAACTGCAGACCTTGAGGATGCATTTTGAGACTTTACAAATGACAGAATCTGAAAACATTGATCAATTTATGACTAGAGTCATGGGAATTGTAAACCAGATCAAATTGATTAGTGAAGCCATTTCTGATCAACAAATTGTTGAGAAAGTCCTCAGAAGTTTACCAAAAAAATTCGAAACGGCTGTTACAACTATCCTTGAATCCAAGGATCTGTCAAATTTTTCAACAGATGAATTAATGGTTTCTTTAGCAACTGCTCTCTTACTCAACCTACTTCCCTTATGTGCATGCCACCTGTTCTACCATCCTTTACTAACCACTTCACTCTACTTAGTAGATGAAGTGCTTGCCCCTAATCTTTGTGGCAGCACTAATATTGTTGGGCCAGGATGAGCCAACCCATGAACCACTTCACTCTACTTAGTAGATGAAGTGCTTGCCCCTAATCTTTGTGGTAGCACTAATATTGTTGGGCCAGGATGAGCCAACCCATGAACCACTTCACTCTACTTAGTAAATGAAGTGCTTGCCCCTAATCTTTGTGGTAGCACTAATATTGTTGGGCCAGGATGAGCCAACCCATGAAGACATGAATACTGCCCTGCACAAAGTGGTGTATAGTGATAGTGGTGTAGTTTTATGTATAGCTACCAAGTTTTAATTTAAATTAGTTGTATGCATAGTTACTTACTAAGTTTGAATTCAAATTATATAGGATAGAAAATAATTTAAATTTTTTTGAAATATACATATTAAAAATTGATATTGATATATTTTAAAAAACATTAATATATATATATATATATATATATGATTTTGTTTCCAAAACTAATTTATTGATTTCAATAAAAAGACATGCATTTCAAAAATTAATTTTATTTAGATGAAAAGTAATGCATTCTTATCATTTTCATCAACTTTAGAAATGCAACAACTTTAGAAATGCGGTTCGGAGGGAAGCCGTAACCCTGAAAAATGCAACAACTTTAGATATGCGATTGACCGAGGGAAACCGTACCCACCTCTTGGCCTTATCTCTCCAAAAATCCTCTTTGCCTTTTCTCTCCAAAAATCCTCTTCCTTTCTCAGTGACCCATCATCAGCCGACTGCCTCTAAGCCTTTTTCCTCCAAATTTAGAGGTCCTCTTCGTTTCTCAGTAACCATCATCAGTCGACTGCCTCTAAGCCTTATTCCTCCAAATTTAGAGGTGTGATTCGCTGAGGGAAGCCGTACCCACCTCTTGGCCTTATCTCTGCAAAAATCCTCTTGGTTTCTCAGCGACCCGTCATCGGCCGAGTGCCTCTAAGCCTTACCCTCAAAATTGATGAGGTTCTATAAAATAATAAAACAGTTTAGGTAAATAATAACCGAAAGCTTAAGACCACGTAAAACCGTATCGAATTGCACAGAACTATTTGCATTCGAATAGAATTTTCTTATTTTTCCTAGATTTTAGGACGAATTTGGTAATTATGGTTTTCTGCTTCATTGTTTTTTAAGATCGAGAGGAATCAATAACACAAAAGAGATGTTAGAATTAATGATTAATTTAGATATTAGTTTGGAGTTGGTTTGAGATTTTGTAGGAGCTGTTGAGATATTATCTCAACCTCCATACCTATGTTTGGAATTGGTTGGATCTAACTCCAACTACATATACCTATTGTATCTTGAGATTTGATATAGTAATACAAACTGTTATTTGTGTGTGAATATGTTGCAATGACTCCAGTCCATTTTGTTAACAAGAGATTATCTATTTGCATTGGAATAGAATTTTCTTATTTTTCCTAGATTTTAGGACGAATTTAGTAATTATAGTTTTCTATATAATTGTCTTTTAATATCTAGAAGAATCAATAACACAACAGAAATTACTTAGAATGAAAATTTTTATTTCAGGGTGTTTACTATTTTAACCTTATCACAACGGACCAAGGTCTCCAGGTGAGTTGGATGAAAATCACTGTCTCCCATCAATAAGTTTTCTGTATTTACATTAAGGGAACTCGAACTGTAGTTCGTGATGTTTCTTTGAGAATGGTTCTATTGGTATTGTGAATCGATTGGTGCCGACCTGTTATTGTGTAATGGCTGGGCATTTGACAATGTACATGTTAATTGCGTGAGAACGGTTCTATTGGTATTATGAATCAATTGGTGCCGACCTGTTATTGTGTAATGGCTGGGCACTTCAGATATTGTTCAAGTGAGGATAGAGAATCGAACCACTGAAGCGAATCAAACTCAGATAAGCAGTGAGAATTGACCAGTGAGTGTGGACGGCTTCCTTGTTATCAACTTGGAGTAGTGAAGAATAAATTATTGATTGGGCGTGGTACTGAAAGCACGATCCAATGATCCCCTGTTCTACTACTTTTCTCTGTTGAATCTATTGGGTGTTTGAGCATGAGATTGCTCTTTGCGGGGCGTGGACGACACTCTGAGATTCAAATCTATGTGCCTACAAAAATTGAAGAAAGTATGGTCTGTTGTGTTAAATATATTTGTAACCTCAACGGCATGTGACTGTAGACAGCCAGCTGTACGAGTTAGTTAGGATCTCTTGTTTTGTTTCTTGATTTTCTGGAGCTTTTTTAGCTCAGCTATATACTTAATACTAAATTTTCTACTCATTTTCTGTGTTTTCCCAATTTCGTTTTCTTTGCTTCTCATTTTATCATGGTATCAGACGTAAGCCTCTTCACAGTGCTTGATCGTATGAAGAAGTGCGCAAAGCCTACATTGTCTTGCAGACAAGAGCATGGGATGCAAGATTCTTCACAAAGCTTGGAGAGTAGGTTGCAGTCTAAAATATGCTCAAAAGATCATTGAAGACAGAAAGCGCGAGAAAGAAGAACTGTAAAAAGAAGAGAACAATTTAAGATTACATGAACATTTAAAGAATTCATGAAAGTTTCACGAAATTCTTTCTTAAGAAGAAAATTTGAAAAAACAACAGAGGAGAAGCAAGATCAGCTGTAAAATCGCCTCTGTGAACAAATCTGAGCCTTTAATCAAGCTCATAAAGGACGACGAGCCAGCAAGCAAGGAGATTTTTTTCTTAGCCATAATATCTGAGCGTGAGCAAGCTCAGCCATCAGATCAAGAAAAGATTAAGCCACAACCGTCAGATCTCATCAGAGAGAGATCGACGACGAGGAGGCATTGCAGGGAGCAGAGAGGAAATTAAAGTTTGTGCAATTTCTGATCCTGCAATCATTCAAGATCGTTGATCTTGTCAGATAAACAGATCAACGACGGATATCGATCTTGCTACGGACAAACATCTTCACTTTGTCGAGATCGACAAAGAGATTAAAGAGTGAGCGAGTTAGGTCTCCACAATCACTCATGGTCATTGATCTTCAAGAAAGAGACACGTTTGATGATCTCGTACTCCGGAAGGTAGCCACTAAAGGCTGAGGAGTAAATCTCTCCTGAAGCTTTGAAGAGACGAAGTAGATCCAGACCGTCAATCGAAGTGCACACGTGGAAGAAGATCCTGCACTTCAGCGATAATCAATTCGGAAGAAAGAAGGATACGAGAAGCCAAAAATCCTGAAGGCTCGAAGCCCAGAGTTCGTGTAGACTGTCCATCAAGAAGGAGCACAATCCAGAAGGTCTTGTGAAGAAAGATATACCCGAAGTGCTGAAGTAAATCTGAACCCTTGAAGGTTGTGGACACATGTCGACAGATTTGTCACTTTGAAAGATTAACAGTTCAGAGGTTTGAAGTGTTGTGCACTTTAGAACACCCAAAGCCTTAAGTTCCGAAGCAAATCTCCACTGTTCAAATCAACAGGCCACATGGAGGCAGATATCGCACTTCAGAGATTCGACACTGCGGAGGATTCTGCATATTAGCAAACGAAAACTCCCGAATGACGGAGTTCCGAAGAAGATCTTGGTCGTTCTCTTACAAGGGCCTAAAGACCATTGGATTTATCTCTCTTCGGAAAATTCGCCACTTCGGCACTTTGCGAGTTTTTGTGATTAAAAGAGGTGAAAAATCTCCGAAGCTCGAATTCTCGAAGTACTTGTGGACCATTGATCCTTGCAAAAGGCTAGAAAGGAATATCACCCGAAGCCCCAAATTAATTGAGGATCGTTGATCTCAACTCAATGAGGACCGTTGTTACACATTATTTTGGTCACTCTGATGATGACCCTATAGTCATGTATTTAGGCTCTCAAAACAATCTTTTACATGGGAAAAATGATCGAGTTATTCCCCTACAAGGCATATTTTTAGAATGACACTGCAGGCATACAATGATGTCACAGGGTGCTATATGATTGGCTCGCGGGATTTTTGCATGCTACTATATAGGCAGGGTGCGACGGCATTTGAAGCTAAATAAAGGAAGAAGTTTCTAGAAGGGGAATCATCTAGAATGTGAGGTGGTGTCTGTATGGTTGTGATCCTACTAGTTTCTCTGATTTGGTGGGATCATCCTCATCCTTGTAAACCACTTCATCTTCTCCTATATAATAATGGATTTCTCATGGAAAAGGTTAAGTAAGATTGAGCAAAGAATTGTTGAAAGAATAGGCTTAAGACTGTGTCAATGACCCCGTTACAACTCATGCTTGAGGACTCCATTTGTCGATCAAGTTTTTGTGGACCATCTTCATACTTATTTAGAGCAAGTGTATGTGTGTGTTGGAACAAAGGACCACCGAAAGGGAACTTGCGACATCAAGGCAATTTGGTTGTATCTTCCACTTTTACTTAATATGATACGGTGAGATGTTTCTTTCCCATAAAATCATTAGTGTTTTATTACATGACTCATTTATCATATGTTTAGGTCTCCATTGAATCTACAATTGTTTCTTTCACTTTGGTTGGTTTGTGTCATTGCAGATCTGATCTCACAAGAGTATCGGAGCAAAGTAGGGACAACAAAGATATAAGAAGCGATATCTAAAGGTGTGTCATCTATTCTTTCTTTGGTAGTAAATTCAATGGTAGCAACTTAGGGAAAGCATCATGTCCTGTCTTGTTTTTTTCTAGATCTAGGTGGATCTAGGGAAATTATTTTATGTCATCATTCATCGATTTATCCAATAAAAAAATTGGCAACGCTACTAGGAATACAACTTGAGTGTGGTTTTTTGTTGGCCATTTGATTTTAATGTATCCTTTTTACTTGAAATCAATCTCTAAGTCTGTGGGAGATCCACTCAGGCTCTCTAGATTTGAAGGTCCACTTAGATCCTTTACCCTCTTCTCAAAATGTATTGATTTACAGAAATTTTCGCACTGTACCTTATACATAGCCTGCGGAAACCTTCAATTTTCATGCCCTAGTTGTTTGCTTCAGTGCGAACTTTCCACACCCTATCTGTTTCTGGCCTATGGAAACTCTTGATTTCCGCACTGTAATGTGCTATTAGGCTGTGGTGGTGCCTGTGAAATTTTTTGAGTTGGGTTTTTAGCTTCAATTAATCTCAGGTTTGCTTTGATCAACTGGGAGGGAATTTTGACATCAACCCTTGACTGTTTTCTGGAAGTTTAACTTGTTGTTGGGTGATCTCAGAGACCAAACACCTCTTTTTAGTTTTTTTAGTCCTTTGTTTTTTATTTTTATCGACAAGGGTATAATCTCTGATCTAGTATCTGAACACTTGTTCGATTAAAAGTCTTTGATTGGATTTGAAGTTTTGGATTGATTACATATTCTGGATTGCTTAATGATTTGAGAAGTCATTTTTCATTTACATTTGAATGAACAATTTTTTGTCATTTTTCACTTTTATCTGCATTGAAAGTTTGATTTGGGTGCTTGTTGAGTGTAAATTTTTTTCTTTCATTACTTGTCCTTTCTTCATTTTTCCCCTCATCTGGTTTTAGGAAGAAATAATATAAATTCACTCACTCTTTCAAGTAATCATAAGTAAGAAAATTTATTGCGTCCAAAAGAAGAGAACATTGAGACACTGTATTGTCTTTTGGTTGTTTGCATTTGTGTCCATTTAAGAAAAATAAAGTATATTTCATAGCTTAGATAATTATGGAAATACCTTCTCCCTACGGTAAATAGAGTTCATTGAACAAACATTTGAATCATTCTTTCCTATTTTAATATTATTGGGTCAAGGTCCTACACAATATTGATTTCATTCACATCTCCCTCTTGATTAACAACACCTCTTAAAAAACATTGCAAAATCTAAAAATCAATTAGTAACTTTTATTTTCTAGGGATCTTTTACACCAACATTAGCTAGGCTATAGCTTTGGAATAGGCTATGAGACACACTCTCCAAAGCACAAAATAAACAATAGCATCTTGTGATAGGGAGTGTTTAATTCCATTTGCAAAATTTTGTCCTGGGAATCCATTCCCACACAAGGGTCAAACCTAAGGTAGCATTGAGATTGGTAGAGTTACTCACCCTTCTTTGTTGGTCTCGGTGTAGATATTGTGCGTATTATGGGGGTCGCTTGAAGGTATACCCACGATGATGAATGGAAGCCTCTCAAGTTGATTTTGGGCTAGATACCCTACCTTTGCACGTGGATCAGACTGTCGATTGATTCCCCAGGCATCACTGTTGTTCTTGATAGCCTTAGTTACCTATCTTCTTAGGGTCTTACACGAGGTGACAGTGGAGGGAAAAGTCTTCAAAGTACCTAGAATTGACGTTGGCCAGACTCACTCGGGCTCCTTGGAGGGTATACCCACAATTATGTGTGGGAGCTTGCACCAAGGTGTAAGTCCATTAAGCAGGTCATCAACGTAACTTTTCCACCCACTTTGTCCTAGCCCCTTCTTGTCTTGACTTCACGAAGCTGGATTTCATCACCAACTAGTGACTTCGAAATAAGAAGGTTTTGTTTGCCTGGTCTGATTCCTATATTTTATTAGTGATTGTTATTTGTTTTCATAGTTGGCCATAGATTTTTTCCATAAAATTTTTGGTTCAACCAACATTAACCCTCCACGTCGTTCATGTAGGATGAAAGGACTACCTCCGAAAGATCCATAATTTTCCGAACCCTTACTTCCTAACCCACCAGAGGGATCTCCTCAACAGAGTGAGGTCCAGGAAAATATACCATCTCAAGCGGAAAGAACTGATTCTATAGACAATTATCGAATTGTTTCTGATTCTCTAAACGCTTTCTGAATACCTCCTGGATACGAGAGACATATTCTCCGACTAACTTCCTCTGGAGAACTTGTTGTTGACACTTCTGGAATACCAACTGGACTTCTTACTAGCCCTGAAAATGAGGATCATGTTTGGACCACTTACATATTTTGAACTTCAACTTCTGGGTGGAACCCTCCCAAATCAAAGGTAGGTGCTGATATGCCTGTCGTCTCTGGACCACCCGAGACAGCTGTTACATTTACGATATTGTTAGATCACTTTAACAATACAAATTTCTATTTCTTCACTTGTTCAGAGACACCGTCAGCTGGTCCTAGCTTGACCATACCTCTTCATATGGCCCATTCTACAATGGTCCCAAACACTACGACTATTCCCATTGCAAATACGGTGGTTACCCAAGATCCCATCGGTACGCCACTTTCGTATAGACTTGTCCCATATCTTCCTCATGGGAACCATGCTTTAAATACTTCCATACATACTCCTACCCAGGTTCCATAGGGAGTTTCTGGAATTTTTACCCCTCCTGGATACAATGATGTTGTCGGTTTCATTCTGACACCTTCCTAGGTCCCCTTCTAAGGGTCTTATCCGCCCTTTCTGGGAGGATTTGGCCTGAGTGGATCCAATCCTATTGGGATATCTACTCCATAATTCACTTTTGGTTTTCATATTCCGGTTGGAGTACAATATAACACTGGGGGGAAAACTCAATTTGGAAGTCACAAACAAATTGGAACACAACCCCCGCTTGGAGGAAAACCCCTGCTTGGAAGTCCTACCCCACCTTATGGAAAAAAAATTCCAAGATAGTTAGCCCAATATTGGCACCTTTTCATCCAGGGAAATCCACAATCATCTGGGGGGAAACAACCTCAAGTTATCTCTTTCATACCCCCTAGTTCGGGCCAGTCATATCTCAATTCTTCCAATCCCATTTGGGGTTCGAATGTTCAATCTAGTGTCCCTTTTCAGGGGAACATCCCTAATCAATACAACCCTATGGGCTACATGCCTCCACACTCACATCTGAATATGTCAGGACCTTCACCTCACATGCAGACTACTTACGGTTTGACTAGTATACCATTGGGACTCCCTCCCCAAAGTCACCGGTATCCTCATGTGAATAGACAATTACCCTTTTTAGCCACTTTGGACCTTCGTGACTTGTCTAGAATATTGAATGACCCCATCTTACATTCTCCCCATTGGCCCGTTATACCGGCCAAGGTACCATCTGACATTCCAAAATGTGATGGTAAACCGGGAGAAGATCCAAACAACTATGTCATGACTTTTCACCTTTGGTGTTCGTCTAACTCTTTGATGGACGATTCCATTCAATTGCAACTCTTCCAATGAACTCTTACGGGTTCAGCTGCAAAGTGGTATATAGAATTACCACGAGGCTTCTTCACTAACTTCAATACCCTATCCATGGCTTTCCTCACCCACTACCAGTTGCCAATCCATTATGAAACAAGAACCGAGATTTTAAGTTCCTTCAAGAAAAATAAGGCCACTCATATCTCTGATCACATTCATGAGTGGAGATGAAGACAATGTTTGATCAAACTCGATCTTTTTGATCATTTATTAGTAGAATGGTTCATGAAATCCTTCATGAATAAAATATCTCGTGACATTTACATGGGTGGAGTTGTCAGAGAAGAATAGGCGATTAGTCGAGCTCAGTACCTCAACCTTGTTTATTCACAAACTGGTACTCTTTATGATTTTCTCCCTGATGCACCTCCTCCTTCTACCAACACTACCTCAACTACCCCTGCTACTTTTCATGTGGCTGATAGTGTGATTGGCACTTTCCATGCTTAACCTCAATCTGCACAAGCCTCTCCCACCAATCCCAAGTCTAATGCTTCTAATGTTCAAAATGCTTCGTCTCCTACTCCTTCTACCATAAAAACCTCTGAGGTGAACTCCATTCAATCTACCCCTGTCAGGAAAAATAAATCTAGGAAAGGGAAGGGTAAGAATAAGGAGGATAAATATAACCTGCAATTTGAGAAAGCCAAAACATAACCTGTTGATGATAAGGATAATAACAAACCCTGATAACCTTGCCTTATCTATGGTGATGATCACTACATGAAAGATTGTCCAAGACAAGACGAGGTTACTAAGTTCCTTCAAGGGACCATGAAACATCCCACACCTGCCATTTTGTCCCAACCTTTCCCTTCCCAACAGCAGGCCCAATTGGTCATTCATGACCAACCCTCTCCCTCCACTACTTCATATGTACTTATGTGCATAGGTGATTTGAAAACGAATGGCGTTACACTTACCACTCGGGCCAAAGATTACTCTTCCTCAAAGGAGAAAGTTGATGATATACCACCTCCATTGGTTCAATAGTCTCCCTCAACTTCACCTCCCAATGATCCTCTTCATCTCAAACAACTGAGTCTTAACACAGTTCTTCGCCCTCCCCCCAAGGGTGTTATTCGAAATTCTTCCTTCAACCCTCATGCACGTGCTTCTCAAAATTACAGTATTGTAGAAGATCTGGCGCAAGCACCTTCTGCAATGTTAGTTGTCGAAGTCCTTCAAAGTTGTCCTACTCAACGGAAGGAACTGTTAAAATCTATTGGTGGAATTGACCCTATAGATACGAATTTCATAATTTTTTACCTGGAGGATCACACTCCAAATCTACCCACTCAACTCGCATTTCAGATACAAGTTGTTGTTGAAGACAAGAAAATTTGTAGAACCATTATTGATGAGGGTGCCTCGACGTGCGTAATGTTTGTTTCTTGTTGGAAAGCCATTAGCTCTCCTCCCTTAACTGAATCACACAACACACTCAAAGCCTTCAATGGATCTAGATTTAAAATCTACAGTGTCCTCCCCTCGTTTCCTATTACGTTAGAAGGAAAATTGGTAAATGTTGAAGCTGAGGTCTTTGATGCACCTCTTGATTACAACCTCTTGTTTGGCCGTAGCTGGATTGATTCCATGCGTGCAGTTGTATCCACTCTTTTCCATGTCATACATTTTCCACACCAGGGAAAATTTGTTACAGTAGACCAACTGGCCTTTTTTAACTCTGATGCTTGTACTAACAATGTACCCTTCATTTCAAAGACACCCCCTGGGTATGAGAATGTCAGTGTGGGTGTACTAAAATATTCGACTCTGATGGGTACTTTCCCGATCCCACCAACCGATGTTCTACCTCCTTTGGTTGCCTCGATCAACATGATTTCCACTTCTGTTCGTGAAATCCCTCCATCTTCTGACTTTTGGATAGTACCTACCCATGGTGATTATCTTCGCTATGGAGACCAGATGCCTTTAAGTCCAGTTGAATCTACTTATCAATCCATTCAATTGGAAAACCCTTCCACTACCTCTCTTGGTGATTCATCTCCTAATCTATTCGACATTATTTTTCCCATGGACGAGATGATCATGTCGATTATTTCCATGGAAGACACCCCATGGGATGATGGGCATCATTATTGTTCCATCCTCTTCCTGGCATAGCACACCTTAGAGAGTTACCAACGAATCTCGACTTCGTCGACCATTGTTGTCGTTTCTTATGTTCCCGAGTCTACACACGATGTGTTATATGAGGGGAACTTGAGTAATATTTCACCCACCATCCCCCTCAAAATATCCATTAAACCTGGAGTTGTTGAAAATGTTTACGTTGGAGCTTCGTGTTCCACTGATGAGGTTGTCACATATAAGTCCCTTTTTCAGTAGTTTTGCGACATCTTCGCATGGAGCTATGAATATATGTCGGGTATTGACCCCTATATTGTTGTGCACAAAATTAAGACGTAACCGGAAACTAAACCCATCCGACAGAGACTCCACCCAGTCCATCCCTATAAAGCAGTCGCTATCAAGATTGAGGTTGAAAAACTTCTTAAAGCTGGCTTTATTTATCCCGTGGCTTTAACTCATTGGGTATCCAATCTAGTTCCAGTTAATAACAAACAAGGTATGATCTATGTCTGCATTGATTATAGGGATATTAACAAAGCTTGTCCTAAGGACAACTTTCCAACCCCCTTCATTGACCAGATCGTTGACGATTGTGCCAGGAGTGAAATATTCTCTTTAATAGATGATTTCTTTGAATATAATCCAATTAACAACTTGCCCACAGATCAACACAAAACCTCTTTTATTTGTCTTTAGGGCACCTTCTCCTACCGAAAACTACCCTTTGGTTTAAAGAACGATGGTACGACTTTTCAATCTTCCATGTCTTGTGCTTTTCATGATATCAAGCATATTGTACAACCATACCTAGATGACCTATCGATGCATTCCATGCATCGTAGTGACCAGTCAGCACACCTCCGAGCAATTTTCCTTCATTGTCGGTTCTATCGTATACGCTTAAACCCAAACAAATGTGTCTTCTGTGTGGAGTCCAACCAACTTCTGGGATTTATTGTTTCATGTCAAGGGATCTAGGTAGACAGTTTGAAGGTCGAGGCAATCCTCAACCTACCTCCTCCTTCTTCACTTCGCCAGTTGCAATGTTTGTAAGGGAAGCCAAACCTTTTACGTCATTTTATCCCAAACGACACTGAGTTAACGCTTAGATTTACTCGACTGTTGAAGAAAGGTTCTAAGTTCATATGGGATACCACTGCCAACAAATCCTTTGAAGCTTTGAAACTGATTTTAACCTATACCCCACTACTTTTCCTTCCTGATTATAGTCGAGATTATTTCCTTTATCTCGCTACTTCAGACTCTACCATTGCCATGATTCTAGTCCAAGAAGACGATTTACATAAAAAACATGTCATCTATTATTTGATTTGGAGTCTCATGACTACCGAAGACAAATATTTACATGTTGGAAAACTAGCCTTGGCAGTTGTTCAAGTTGTCCAACCTTTCCATCATTATATCCTATTATGCAAGACCACTATAATTTATGATTGCAAACCTATGGATCACATTCTTACACGCCAATTTCTAGGGGGAAAATAATCCAAATAGATAGTGATTCTCTAGGAGTTTGACTTAGAATTTGAATGCGCTAAATCTAAGAAATCTTTGGTGCTTGTCGAACTGATATGTGACCTTCCCTATACTGAGACAAAAAATGTAGCAGAGGATTCTTTACCCGACGAATCCCTTTTTCTGATCAGTTTCGATGACCTTTGGTACAGAGATATCATTATTTATCTCCAGACTCAGACTTTCTGGCATGATTTGTCTAGTGTTGACCATCTCCATATAGGTTACCAAGTCTGTCAATATATACTCTTTCTCGTCGTAGGGTTGACTATGTTTTTCGATGATGTCTTATCTATGATGAGGCTGAGAAAGATTTGAATGACTTCCATTCTGGGGCATGTGGTGGTCATATGTCTGGGTATGCCACTGCCTAAAATATCTTACGAGCATGCACTTTTGGCCTTCTTTATTCAAAGAGTGTATTATTACCGTCCAAAAATGCCATGCTTGTCAAACGTACAACAACAAAATAATATTGCATCCTTCTCCTTTACACCCTGTAGTTTCCATTGGACCTTTCATGAAATGGGGCATTAATTTCATGACATGTAACCCTCACTCAGTCGGGGGGCATGGATACATTATCGTAGCCATGGATTATTTCAATAAGTGGGCCGAGGCGATGGCTACATTCGATAATGCCGAAAAAACTACAGCCCTATTCATATTCAATCATATAATCACACAATTCATAATCCCACAAGCTATTGTCACCGATAACAGTAGTCATTTTCGAAATTTCATGGTGTTTGAGCTTACTGAAAAGTTGGGTCTTCGACATGAAAACTCAACCCCCTACTATCCACGGGCCAATGGCCAAATTGAAGTGATAAACAAAGTTCTCATCACTATGCTTCAACTGATAATAGGAATTCACAAGACAAGTTGGCACATGATGTTGTTTTCAACATTGTGGGCATATCAGACATACGTGAAGTCCCCTACGGTATTTACGCCTTTTCAGTTGGTGTATGGTATCGAAGTTGTTATTCCGATTGAATGTAAGATACCGTCGTTGAAGCTAACCGTTGAACTTCTTCCCAACACCTCTATCGAGGAAGAACGTCTATTGTATCTTATGCGATTAGACGAAACTCATCATGATGCCACCCTGGTTATTGAAACCCAGAAGAAACGTGTAAAATCCCAATACGACAAGCATGTCAAGTCGCGTGTTTTCTCTGAAGGTGATCTAGTTATTCTCTATGAACAATATCGTGATCTAATAGGAGCTGGAAAATTTTAAGCGATGTGGCGAGGTCCTTATATTGTCAAACGAGTGTTAGAGAAGGGATTTTACGAGTTAGTGGATTATGATGGCATTCCTTTGAGTGAACCCAAAATGGGATTTACTTGAAGAAATACTATGTTTAGACAATCTTTGCATGAGTGCTTGTATTTGTACTGTATCATACTCTTGTGTGCTACTTTTGTACGCTTTTCATTTTTTGGTTTCAACCCCCAACTGCTTACCTTGCATTGTGCTTGGTTTCCAGATGTTGGTGTCTTCGCTACTCTATATTGGATTTTCCAATGTTGTTAGTCGTAGTACTTGGAACCTAGCTTTTGTTGCTTGGGAAATCTACGCACCTACAAATGAACTTATCAGTCTGCAAGGTATTTTCCTCGGTCGTGCAACCAATAATATCGCAAAATATAGCATGGTCATCAAATTGTTGACCGATGATATTTCACATGAGATTCATCCTATCGTTGTACGACTCGATTCATAGCTAGTAGTACTACAACTAAGTAATGTCTATGCTATCCGAAGTTCTACATTGTTATGGGTATATTTGCGAATTCGCCTCTTGGAGAGTTATTTTGATTATATTGAGTATCAACACATTCCTAGATGTCTAAATACGTTAACCGATGCATTAGCTAATTATGTGTTAGATAGACATTTGAGACATCTATAAATCCAATCACACCTCACATGTTGTATATAAAGAAAAGTAATCCGGTAGAAGCCTCATGTATATATATAATGATAAAATGTTTTACAAAAAGGTGTTTTTTGTCTAGAGATCAAAATATAAAAAAACGAAGCCTATGGCCTCTACAAAATAGCATTATGGATGCTTCTCATGGTAGCATACTACTGCCCATGCTACCCTACGGAGGATTCGGTTGAGTGAACCACACACACCTACAGTATGGTGCTGATAACGCCTCGAAATCTCGTTGATCGAGATATTCGGGATGTCTGTTTTCAAACCCTCTAAATTCTGCCCGACCACTTCATAATTGTCAGCGTCCCATCCTGCTACTACCAATGCTTCCTGACGTTGACCTATCGGCCCTCGGGATGAGATTCGCTCATAGGATCATTCTTAACCCCTTCGAGCTAGATTGGCTCTTTTGGATTCCTTGCTGGAATCTACTTTCAAATTAATCCACAAGTCCTTTTCACAGCTCGCAATCTCACGAGTTCGTGAGTCATGACTCCCGACTCTTTCTTCTCAATCCCGCGATACCTGTGATCGTGAAATGGGTATAGCTCTTCCTCTGTCAGCTCCTTCCTCGCGCAACCGTCGGATAGACTTAACGCTAGCTCCTCTCGCCTCTCGCACCTTCACGAGTTTCACTGTCGAGCTCACGTACCCTTTTCTCGTGAATTCCCGAGATGCGAGAAGTCAACAGAATATTGACTCCTTCCTCCAGGCAACGTGTGTTCACCTGCCAATCACGCACCCCACCTTGTGGTTCTTCCATGTGTCCACACGCGTGCCTCGGCTCTCGGCACTTCGTGACTTCTAATGTCGAAAGTGACTCCTTTCAACCTCCGAACCCCTGAATGCGCGAAATGTGATGGGGTTCCTGATCCAATGGTTATCCTCCCATTCTCTGGATCCAATAGCTATCCACACTTCTCATGATTTCTCCACTCCCGACTTGGAGCACCCAAGTTTTTGGCTCTCACCTGGAGAACCTCCGAGTTCGCGAGATCCTTCAATATCTATCACCTATCCTCCTCCGATGGATGGCTACGATTCTCTCGCAACTTCGCTACTCGCGACTTCAGGACTTTCAGGAAAAATGTCTCTACCTTTTATTCCCCTATATGTCGAAATGGTGAAATTCTAACTCGTCATCAACGCAGGTCCCAGGATGGAACTTCCCGCCCTTTTTTTTTTTGGAGTTTTGGACTTCGCAACTTCGTGAATCTGGATGCTGAGCTTTCGGCTCTTCAACTCAAGAAACCCCGAAATCGTCAACAAAGGCTTGACCTCTGTGTTAGCAATCATGCCACGTGTCCACTCTCAGATGGATGGTCCTAATCCTCTTCGTGACTTCGCCACTTGTTAATTCGAAGGACTTCCTCTTCTGAACCCCGATGTCTGAATCCTCGATAGAGAGGATCTCGTGACACGTGTCCTTCCAATCGTACGGCTCAGATTCTTTCACTATTTTGGGACTTCGCACCTCGCGACCTCGCGAGTCTTGATGCAAAGGTTTCGACCCTTCAACTCACAAAACTACGAAATGAGATTTACGCGGGTGATCCAACGACCCTTGTTAGTTCAGATCCTACGGTCCGATTCTCCCGAGATTTCACTTTGAAAAATGCTTACCGTAACTTCCCTACTCCTCTACACGATCTGACGGCTTCGGAACTTCGCGAATTCTCCATGGACAATTTCGACCATCAAATTCCTCCTTGATGATTTCTGCGAAATTAACATGATATCTCTTCACGAAATTTATCCACTAGCATACAATGTCGATACGTCTACTTCTGACAGTTCAAGGTCCCAACCCTCTAGAACTTTTCTTCGACAGCTTCAAAGATCCTATCCCTCCTGAGCTTGATTGAAAAATCCTCAAGTCCTTTGGGAAAAGTTCCTACATGCACTCCTTGCGGAAATTCTTCAAATACTTCCAAGTATTTGAACCTCTTCGACTCTACACACTCCCTGCGACAACAGTATTTCAACAGTTTCACTCAGGTTGCAAACAATGAGACTTCATTCACCCTGTGCACACCTTTCACGTTCCTGTGCTTAACTTTCACTTCTTTGAGAATGAGAATAGTTTTATCTCTCCTGAGCTTGCAGAGACGATCTCTGACTTCTGTAAATGCACACCTTGTGGACAATTTCATTGTACTCCTTGCAAGAAAAATCTTGCTCAGACAGAGAAATAATTGAAACTCATTCCTTACTCTCCCTCTCTTCAGATTTCAGACATCAAATATGAAATCAAACATTCACGCATCAAATAAAATGCATAACAAAGAGTAAACGAGTATATTTATCAATCAACATGTACAACACAGAAAGCAATTTAACACCATGAGTCTGAACTAAAGATTTTTGTATTAATCCAGAACTTCTGTACATGGGGTTTTACTCTACACAACTCTCTGCTTCTTCTCTCCTATGATCTCTTGATCATGCTGCTAATGATACAATAATACAAGTGAGGGTGTCTATATCCATTTTCCCTCCAGCTCCTAAAACTGTCAAATCTAAGAATTCAAAGCTACCTACTTACATTTACTATCATAAATGCCTCTTAGTCCTTCAAATGAGAGCGGGACGCTGAAGGTCTGATTACAATCTACCAATACACTCTTTCTTAATTATTTCATTTGCGTTTGGCGTATCGAACCACAAAACATTTCAAACAATTAATCATGTGCCAAAATGCGTTGGTTCTTGCCCATGCTCACTTGTTGTTGGCGATGCTCTTGCATCATACTCCCTCGCTTGAAAATTTTCATCGGCTCCTGCCCATGAGCTCTCGCATGGTCTGTCCATGCTTCTAGATCTATGTTTCATTTTCCCAGCTGGCATCTTCAACTAGATGTCCCTTCCACTTGACCAAGTATTCAAGGTATTCCTTTCTCCTGGTCCTCTTGCTAACTCTTTTGTCCAGTATGCTTTCCATATGTGGCTTCTCTGCAACTGGCATCTGTTTTGTCCACTTAACCTCTGGTTGTCCATCACTTGTTTCTTCTTTGTATGGGTTCAAATCTGAGATGTTGAATATCAGAGAAATTCTGATCCCGTCAGGTAATTCAATCTCATAAGCATTTGCCCCAAATTTCTTCAAGACCTTGCATGGTTCGATCTTCTTCATCTTCAGTTTGTTATATGTCCCCTTCGAGAACCTTTCCTTTCTCAGATGTGCCATAATAAAATCACCAACCTAAAATTGAAGTTATCTCCTGTGTTGATCTGCTCTGTGCTTATACTTTTGGCTCGAGTTTTGCAATCTCTCCTTCACCTGGTTGTGAACTTCCTTTATCGCCTTTGCGAAATCCTCTACACTAGCACTCCTAGTTGCATTCTGTTCTGAATCTCTCGATTCTGAAAATCCTCTTGGATGCATCCCATAAATGATCTGGAATGGACTCTGCCCTGTGCTTCTATTGATTGAATCATTATAAGTTAATTCCACCTGTGGAAAAATATTGTCCCATTGACTATGGTGTTCTGTCACCAAGATTCTCAGCAAGTATCCCAAACTTTTATTCACAACTTCTGTCTATCCATCCATATGAGGATGATAAGATGAACTGAACGATAAGTTTGTTCCCAGATTTTTCCATAAGGTTCTCTAGAAATGTCCCATGAACTTGGTGTCTCAATCCGAAACTATGCTCCTTGGTAAGTCGTGAAGTCGAATGACTTCTTTGAAAAACAGATTCGTAATGTGAGTTGCGTCACTAGTTTTCTGACATGGTATCAAGTGTGCCATCTTAGAAAATCTGTCTACCACTATAAAGATTGAGTCAAACCCTCTTTTTGTTCTTGGCATCCCCAATATGAAGGCCATGTTGACTGTATCCCATGGCCTGTCAGGTATGGGTAACGGTTGATAAAAGCCTGCATTCTGCCTCTTCCCTTTTGAATGCTGACAAATTATGCATCTATCCACGAATCGTTTGACATCTGGTCTCATTCCTGGCCAAAAATATGATTCGTTTAACTTCGAGAACGTCTTGTCATGACCAAAATGCCCATCCAATCCTCCATTGTGTTTCTCCTTCAACAAATTCTCCCTCATGGAGCATTATGGAATACAAAGTTGATTACCCTTCAACAATAATCCTTCTTGGATCACGTATTTTGTCCATTGACTTCTGTCCCTAAGAATTGGATTCTCATCTGCTTCATACACATCCTTAAAATATGGATCATCTCTGTACATGTCCCTAAGATCATCAAAACCCAGTGTTTTGACTCTGAACTCCTGCAACTGCAAACATTTCCTGCTCAAAGCATCAACAACTTTGTTAGCAGTTCCAGAAATATGCTTGATTACAAAAGTAAAGTTCTGCATGTATTCAACCCATTTAACATGTCTTTGATTTAGCTTCTCTTGTTGAGTCACAAATTGCAAAGCATGATTGTCACTGTATAAGACAAACTCCTTCGGGATTAAGTAATGTCTCCATTTCTTCAATGCCTAAATAATAGCATATAAATCCTTGTTGTATGTGGAGTATTTCACTTTCACTTCATTCATCTTCTTGTTGAAGTATGCTATCAGCCTGTCTTCTTGGCTCAAGACTGCCCCTATTGCAAATCCAGTTGCATCACATTTTACCTGAAATGTCTTTTTGAAATCCGGAAACACCAAAATTGGTTGTTCCGTGATTTTCCTTTTCAACAAATTGAAGCTTTTCTCAGCCTCTTCTATCCAGTGAAAATATTTATGTCTTTTCTTCACTGTGTCCATCATCGGTGCACTAATTCAACTGAAATTCTTGATGAAATTATGGTAGAAACTAGCTAATCCATGAAAACTTTGAACCTCAAATATACTCTTTGGTGATGACCAATTCTTAATCACCTGCACTTTATCTAGATCCATCCTCAACTTATCTGCAGAAATAACAAAACCCAAATAAATGAGCTCTGTCTTCATGAACGAGGATTTCTTCATGTTTATCAGCAACTTCTCTTGATGTAATCTCTACATCACTGTAGCCAAGTGTTCCAGATGCTCTGCCTCTGTCTTACTGAAAATCAGTATGTCATCTAGATAATGCAAGATACCAGATATAATAAATATGAAGAACATAAATAAAATGCTATAAATAGCAGAATAACAGTAATATAACTAGCATAATCTCCACAATAACACATAAATAATATGAGAACAACAACTGAAATAGCACTTTGATTCAGAAAGCAATGTTCACAGGCCTCTTCGAGGGGGAAACCTCCAGTCAAACAGTGCTCTGTTACAATAATATCCAAGATAGGGTTTTCATACCCTCGACCCTTATTTATACTAAATATGTATATTAAGAGAAGCATATAGAGGAAGATCCTTCTAGAAGCGAAAGCTTCTATTAGGTCTTCTTACATCCACCTTATTCTATTTTATTGAAAGGCCTTATTAATATTGACCTTTATTACATCCAAATTCATTGATCTACCTATGTGCGGGTTAGGACCTTAACATGTCTGCCCCCTTAAAAATAACCTTGTCCTCAAGGCTTGAGATGTGGAAACTGCTGCAGAATGGTAGCTAGTTCCCAGGTGGCATCTACTAGAGTCATATCGTTCCACTGTACTAGCACTTCCTTGATGGTTCTCTGATGCAGACGACACTCACGTTGGTCCAAAACTGCTTCTGGCTGTAACCAAATGGATCCTTATTCAGCTAACTCTGGAAGGTTGGTTTGAATTTGGCACCTGGTTCCAATCACCTTCTTCAAGTATGAAACATGAAAAACAGGATGTAGCTTCAACTCACTGGGTAGAGATAACTGATATGTGACTTGTCCCACATGCTTGAGAACTATGTAAGGGCCATAAAATTTGGGTGCTAGATTCTAACAATGCTCGGCCTTGAGGGAAGTTTTCTTATATGGCTGCAATCTCATAAACACCTGATCCCCTTCTGCAAATTGACATTCGGTGCGACCTTGATCTGCTTGTTGCTTCATTCGATTTTGTGTCATGACCAAGTTCTCTTTAAGGGTACGAAGGATATCCTCTCAGACTATAAGTGTTTGGTCAACCGCCTGGATCTTCGAGGTACCCAGTAAGTATGAGAGAACTAAAGGTGGCTTCTGTCCATATACCACTTCAAAAGGAGTCATGTGAGTGGTTGTATGGTATGTAGTGTTGTACCACCATTCGGCTAGGGGTAACCATTGAGGCCATTGGTGTTGTTTTACAAAGGAAAAGCACCTCAGATATGTTTCCAAACACTTGTTGACAACTTCCGTTTGACCATCCGTCTGGGGATGATAAGATGAGCTGAGATGCAATTGTGTGTGTTGTATCTTAAACAGTTCTTGCCAAAAATTGCTTGTGAAAGTGGGGTCATGATCAGAAACAATAGAGTGCGGCATGCCATGAAGCTTGAAGACCTGGTCCATGAAAATTTGAGCCACCATGGATGCAATAAATGGCTGGTGAAGAGAACAAAAATGAGCATACTTGGAAAGATGATCCACCACCACCATTATGACTGATTTATTCCCCGATTTGGGTAAGACTATAATATAGTCCATAGAGATATCCTTCCAAATAGCAGGGGGGATCGAAAGAGGTTGGAGGGTGCCCATAGATTTGACTGTTTCTCCCTTGTTGCATTGACACACCTCACATTCAACAACAAACTTACGGATGTCCTGTTTCATACCATCCTAGAAAAAAGAACGTTTGACCCAGTCATATGTTTTGGTGAACCCTGAGTGCCCCATTGTGGGTGTAGCATGAAGCTCAGAAAGTACCGTGGATTTGAGCTTGGATTGTTTACTTAAATACAAGTGGCCTTTGTATCGAAGCTCATCCTGGAGCCAGGAGTACCCTGGGGGAGCCAAAGCCTTGTTCTGCAGTTGTTGGATCAGATGCGAACTTTTGTGATCTTGAAGCCATTCCTGGTGCACAACTTGGAGCCAATTGGGTACAATGAAGGTAAGAGAAAAAAGGGATCCTTTGTGTTCATATTTCCGAGACAATGCATCTGCCACGACATTATCTTTGCCCTTCTTATAAATGATCTCATAATCATATCCAAAGAGCTTAGTCACCCATTTTTGTTGCTCTTGGGAGGAAATGCATTGTTCCATAAATTACTTGAGGCTTTGATGGTCAGTCTTAATTTGGAAGCGTTGCCCCAAGAGATAAGGACACCATAGCTCAACGACATGTAGAATCGCCAACATTTCTTTTTCATAAATGGGTTTTCCCAGATTCCTTTCAGATATTTGTTTGTTGGTGAAGGCCAAAGGTCGACCCTCTTGCATAAGGACAACATTGATTCCTTTCCCTGAGGCGTCACATTCCAACACAAAGGTATTTGTGAAATCAAGAAGGGATAGAACTGGAGTGGCGCACATGGCCATCTTTAAGGTTTGAAAAGATTGAGCAACTGCTAAGAGGTGTTGTAATCTTTCCGTAGTTCTTAACAAACTTGCAATAATACCATGTTAAGCCCAAAAATCCATGCAAGCTTTTGAGAGTCTTTGGGTGCAGCCAGTCTAACATAGCTTCAATCTTTTTTGGGTCCACCCTGACGCCATCCTTTCCCACCAGATGACCCAAGTATTCTACTTCTAAGGCACCAAAAGCACATTTGGACTGTTTCAAGAAAAGTTGGTGCTGAGAGAGTAGGCAGAGAACTTGATCCACATGAGTAAGATGGTCTGTCCAGGTTTTTCTATAGATGATGATATCATCAAATAAAAATAAGACAAAATGACGGAGAAAAGGGCAAAAAACATGGTTCATGAGGCTTTGGAAGGTGGAGGGGGCGTTACACAAGCCAAAGGGCATGACCAAAAACTCATAGTGGCCCTCATGAGTGTGAAAGGTGGTCTTGGGAATGTTGGCCTCTTTCATACGTATCTGGTGATAGCTCGAGCGAAGATCAAGTTTGGTAAAGAATTGGGCACCATTCAATTCATCCAGGAGGTCATCAATGACAGGAATGGGAAATTTGTCTTTGATGGTCAGTTTGTTGAGAACACGGAAGTCAGGACACATTATCCAAGAACCTTCTTTCTTCAGTACCATGACGACCAGACGAGTAAGGGCTCGTACTAGGATGGATGATGCCTGCAGTAAGGAGTTCCTGGACCATTTTCTCAATTTCATTTTTTTGTGCAAAGGGGTGGCGATATGGACGGATATTGGGGGGAAGTCTTCCTGGGACAAGGGGAATGGAATGATCATGAACACCGTGGGAAGGAGGGAGTCCTTGGGGAGTGGAAAATATCATTTGATGTTTAGAATGGAGGGCTTGGAGGTCTTGGGGCACTGGGGGTGTCTCTATGGATTGTATGGCATGGAGTTGGGCAATGTCACCAGAATGACCTTTTTTGAGCAGTTTTTCCATGCAATGAGAACCGATGACCTTAGGTGAACCAGTAGTGATGCCTTGGAATTTATATTGGTGGCCTCCTTGGTCGAATTGCATGGTTAAGTTCTGAAAATCCATGAGAATGGGACCCAAAGTCCTTATCCAGTCTGCACCCAACACAGTGTCGCAACCGCCCATGTCAATAGAAAACATATGGGATTTTAGGTGGTAGTCACTGATTTGGAGAGACACATTTTCACAACGCCCTCTACATTTCATAGAACCACCATTGGAAATCATGATTTGGAAATTGTTGACAACATGGATGTAGCAATGGGTTTCTTGGGCAATGCGACAATGAATAAAATTGTGGGTGCTGCCACTATCAACCAGAATGAAGACCTTTCGGTGCTTGATGTAACCAATTAACTTGAGGGTTTGGGGGGGTAGAGAAGCCAGTGAGAGAATTGAGGGAAATGATCGGTTCCACTTTGGGAGGGTCGGAGGGAGGGTTTATGTCAGTGATTTCTGGTGACTCGGGCACAAGGGGAGTGTCAACATCCTCTTCCGGAATATCCTCAGAGATGGCCATAAAAAGATTTTGTTCCTTACATTTGTGGCCCAGGAAATATTTCTCATCAGAATTATAACAGAGGCCTTTGAGTTGGCGTTCAGCCATTTTAGCCCTGGTCAATTTTTGGATCTTTAATGGGGCAGAGGGAGTAGTGGGGTTTATTGGTTTAGGGCGAGGGATAAAGGAAGGCTTATGTTTTTGAGAGGAAACAATTTGTTGTGCTTCTTTAGCATTTTTAGTAGCCTCCACCCAAGTCGTAGGTCGAGCCATGAGAACATGGGGTCGAATCTCCTCCTTGAGGCCACTGATAAAACACTCTCGAAAGAAAGCATCATTCATGCCATCTGTTCGAAAATCCAGGCGCTGAATGCAGCTATGAAGTCTTCTACTATTCTTGATTGTTTCAATTTTGTCAAACGGGCCAAATGGTTGGTGTCAGTGTCAAAGCGTTCATAAAGCTCAATCACAAATTGGGTCCAAGCAATATACCCTTGACGGGAAATTTTTCTCCATTCCCACCATTGCCAACATTCTTGATCTAGATGGAGAACACCATACCGGAGTTTGGCCAAGTCATCTGTAATGTTGTAGAGAGAGAAATAATGTTCCATTTGGGTTACCCAACCAGTGGGGTCTGAGCCATCAAATTTGGTTACATCCACCCACCGAAGGCATATGTCCCATTGAAAGTGATGGGGTTGCAAGGTATGGGAATGTGAAGAAGTTTCACCTTTATTCTTTGTATGTGCATTAGGAAAAGGGTCATCGGTATGGATCTTGAGTTTGGTGCAGAGTGATGCAAAGATAGATTCAAGTTGGGTGGTCAGTTCGTGTTTGACTTCTGCCATTGTAGACTACATGGATGCATTTATGTTGGCATTGATGGATGTATCATGGGAGGCAATAGTAGCACTGAGTTGTTGTACTTCTTGTTGGGTCTCGAGGAAACTAGATTGCAAGGTGTTGAAGCGAGACTCCAGTTCTTGGCTACGGGTATGGGCCATGAGGATGGGTGAA
>ML779503.1:64939-77712 GCA_009831015.1 Picea engelmannii | reverse complement strand
TGATCACTGGGTTAAAGAAATGAATGAAGAACTTGATCAGATTGAGAAAAACAATACATGGGAGATGGTTCAAAGACCCGAAGGTAAAAACGTCATTGGCTCCAAATGGATCTTTAAGAATAAGTTGAATGAGCAAGGACAAGCTATTAGGAACAAAGCGAGGTTAGTCTGTAAAGGCTATGCTCAGATAGAAGGACTGGATTTTGATGAAACATTTGTGCCCGTAGCAAGATTAGAAGCTATCAGAATGTTTCTTTCCTATGCTTGACATAAAAGGTTTAAAGTCTACCAAATGGATGTCAAGTCAACCTTTCTCAATGTAGATTTAAGTGAAGAAGTCTATATGGAACAACCAGAGGGTTTCAAATTGTCTGATAAACCTAACTTAGTATGCAAGATGAAGAAATATTTATATGGTTTAAAACAAGCCCCTCGAGCCTGGAATCACAGATTGGATATGTATCTCAAAGACAAAGGGTTCAAGAGAGGAACAACTGACAATAATATGTATATTAAGACAGAGGATAATGATTTTCTCATCATATTGGTCTATGTCGATGACATCATCTTTGGATGTAATAAGGATTCACTGGTACAATGGTTTGCTTCTTCCATGGAGTCTGAATTTGAAATGTCTATGATAGGAGAACTGTCATTTTTCCTTGGTCTGCAAATTACTCAGAGGCCCGATGGGATCTTCATTTCTCAAGGAAAATATTTAAGAGAAATGATGAAAAGGTTTCAAATGGAATATTCTAAACCTATGGGTACACCTATGGTAACTGGATGTAAATTAAGCAAGGATGATGATTACCTGATGTTGATCAAAGCTCATATCGATCAATGATAGGAAGCCTGTTGTACATCACAACATCTTCCCCAGACATAATGCATGTTGTAGGAATGGTAGGAAGATATCAGGCTGCACCTAAACAGAGTCATTTGCAAGCTGTCAAAAGGATATTCGGGTACTTAAAAGAAACAATGACTTATGGTATGTGGTATCCCAGAAATCAAAGTCTTCAATTGACTGCTTATTCAGATGCAGATTGGGCAAATTGTGTTGATGAGAGAAAAAGCACTAGTGGAGGAGCCTTCTTCTTGGGTAACTCCTTAGTAGCCTGGCTTAGTAAAAAGCAAGGTTCCATTTCTTTATCAACCACAGAGGCATAGTACATTGTTGCTGCTACCTGTTGCATACATGTATTATGGATGATTCAGACACTTGCAGACTTAGAGGTAAAATATACTGCACCGATCCCAATTCATTGTGATAACAAAAGTGCCATCAGTGTGTCTAAAAATCCTATCCTCCACTCCAAGACAAAACATATTCCCATAAAATATCATTTTTTGAGAGAGAAGGTCACCAATCAGATTGTTTAGGTCCATTACATTCCCACTACAGAACAAATTGCAGACATATTTTCTAAGCCCCTAGCCAAGACACCGTTTGAATATCTCAGACAGAAGTCGGGTGTCATTTCATTTCACACCTAAAAGAGTCCATCTTGTTAGGGGGAGATTTTTATTGTTTGATTATCTAATGACTCCTAAAATTACTGCAATAGCTCAGGGGGAGAATATCTCTTCTTTGACATTGATGTCAAAGGGGAAGAAAAGAATTCGGGTGCCTTAGTTGTCATCAATGCCAAAGGGGGAGATTGTTGGAAAATGTTTAACAGGTAGCGTATGTTTGTCATTGATGGCAAGTACAATAGTGAAGATGGCAGGATAAGAAGGATAAAATCCCTTAGGGATCTGAGCGTGTGAGAAGCTTAGGAGAGACATCACTGAGTGTGCATGTGAAGACTCTACAAAGGTGCAGAAGTCCAAGAATCCCTTGGGGATTCAGAAGTGAAAGCTCAGGAGGAACAAAGTTGAGGAGAATGCACACAGTAAAGATCAAGATACAGGAGTTCGCAAAGAAGAAGGAAGACAAAGGTCAAGGCCATTGAGAACTTGTAATTCTCCCAAGGTTGGGAGGAAAGTGTGCAAATCTCAAGAGGGAGCACAACCACCGTCAGATCGGCTGAAGAAGAAGATCTGGACCATTGGTTTCTATGTCCAGGAGGAGCTCAGGAGAAGCCTACATAAGGGAGAGATCGAGAGCCATTGGATCTCATTCAGAAATCCCGTCAGCCGTCAGATCGGACAGGAGCAGCACGAGGTTTACCATCGGGAAAAACCAAGGTGAAATCCCAAAAGGAGGGTTGACTCATCAGGGTTTCACATATCGGGAATCCTGGGAGCCAATGCATTGCGGCATTGAAAAGCTCGAAACCCCGACAAGTGGTAAGTCTGCGGTCACGAGGACAATGGTCATATGGGCCAGGAGCCTAGCCAGGAGAGCTAGTGCGTAAAGAGCGCATCAAGATTCGAGGGATCGCGAATCCTGAGGACATACATGTTTCAACATTGGAAAGTCTGAAACCCCGATGAGGAGGTTTGGCTGCGGTCATATAGGGGGAGGTCACGTGGACCACGAGCTCAGCCGGAGGGCTCACAAATCCCGGAAGCAGGAGGACTGTCCATCTCAGGGGATTATGTGGACTGTTGATCTGACTCCCTGTCGAAGTTTTTAGGATCGAGAGTTGGAGATGTCAAAGAATATTGACATCAAGAATCCCAAAATTGCGATGTGTGAAATCCCGACTGAACCTGAACCGTCAGATCAAGATGTGATCTAGACCATCGACCCGACTCACGTCAACAAACCATGTCATCTAGGAACACGTGACACAATCAGGTAATGACAAGTGTCAGACCGATTCAACATTTCAGGCACATGTAAGTCATGAATCAGAGTGACACGTGGTAGTATTCAACACGTGTCAATCCACATGTGACGTCAACAGATGGACACCATGTCGGAGTTTCGAGGATCGTGTGTTGGAAATGTCAAAGAAACAATGCAACAAAAATCCCGATTTCTCGATATGAAAAATCCCGACGCAATCTGAGCCGTCAAATCAAGATCACATATGAACCGTTGATCGGAGTTTCGAGGATCAAGTGTTGAAGTTGTCAAAGAACATTGACATTAGGAATCCCGATTTCGCAATATGCGAATTCACGATTTAATCGCAGTCATTGAATAGAGATCAGATCTGGACCGTTGACATAACTCCATATCCAAGTTTCGCGGATCGCAACATCAAGAGGAATAGAAAACAAAGCAACAAGAATGTTGAAATCGCGATATGTGATATGGCGATTCAATCATAGTTGTTAAATCAAGCTTGGATATAGACCGTTGATGTAACTCCATATCGGAGTTTTGGGGATCGTGACTTGGAGAGGCAAGAACACAATGCAACAGGAATGTCAAAACCCAATTTAAAGGAAAAATTAATAAAGCTCATCCAATGGCGTAGATTAATCTGAAGAATATCTGAGTCAACATGTAGAGGCATTGCGACCATTGCATGCACAAGGTGCACAAAAGCTATAAATACACGGTACAAAGAAGAGATTGGGGGGTTGTTGCTTTTGGAGTTTGTTGTGGTTGTTGTTGGTGAAGGTGATTCATGTGTGAAGAAGGATCAGAGTGTAGCATCTGAATAGCACATAAGAGGAACTGTGCAAGTGAATGGACATGGCGCACAGAGCATAAAAGGCGGAAGAACAGACAATGCAAGAGAGGTGTGCAGAAAGGAAATCAGGCAGACAGAGCAACGAAATGTAGCAGAACAGTGATGATTCTGGTAAGCCATTGTTGAACATCATATCACTGTAATAAGTTTCAGTAGCAAAGATTTATATTTCAGGGTGGTTGGGAGGATCTAGGGAGGATTAGTGTCCTCAAAGGTTGGGTGCTTGAACACAGGGAGTTGGTGCTTCCTTCTAGTTGGTGCTATAGAAACTAGGGAGTTGGTGCTTCCTTCTAGTTGGTGCTAGAGAAACCAGGGAGTTGGTGCTTCCTTCTAGTGGGTGCTAGAGAAAACAAAGAGTTGGTGCTCTTAGCAAGTTGCATCTTGCAAAACCGAGGTTGTAGCCTCATTATGAGTTGGTGCTCATATGTATGATATTGTAAAGAATGTAACTATTACTTATCATATAAAGAAAAAGTGGTTTTTACCCTGCATGGGTTTCCTCGGGAAATATTTGTCCTTGAGTTTCTCATATATGTGAATGATGCTAAAAGTGTCATTGATTATTTCCTTGCATTATTGTGATCATCATTCAGTATCCCTACAAAGAGTTTAAAAGAACCATAATTGTTTAAGAACGGTAAAAATTGATTCACCCCGCTCTCAGTTGTCTAACACCTTGTGCTATAGCTCTCTGATATACGTGTGGAGTCCATCAATAGTACTCGGCCCAATATCTCAGTGCACTAACTAAGGAGGATAGACCGTACCCTTAGCCGTACTACCCAACTACCCAGGTACTAGAGAGTATCTTCCCGAGTGTTGTTCTCGGTGACACTATAGCAGTCCAGTAGCCGATAGGTTTATCTAAAGAGGGCTTCAGGAAATCTAGGCCGATCCATACACAGGTGTTGTCCGATGCACTACCACTCGAAGGGGTACCAACAGGGGTTACAAGGGTGGCCAACAGATGTGCACTTAAGAACCACTTGTATTTCATGTGTGTATGAATCCCTCAACCGTGGGTTTATGCGTGTAACGATAGATCTTTGTGGCTTAAAGACGCTGGAATACGTCTCTACCCTGGAAAAAAAAACCCACCATTTCTGCCAAGGAAAGTGCTCTGATACCACTTGCAAGATACCAGATATAATAAATACACAGAACAAAAATAAAATGCTGGAAATGGCATAGTAACAGTAATATAACCAGCATAATCTCCACAAGAAAACATAAATAATATGAGAACAAAAACTAAAATATCACTTTGATTCAGAAAGCAATGTTCACAAGCCTCTTCGAGGGGGCAACCTCCAGTCAAGCAACACTCTGTTAAAATAGTCTCCAAGCTAGCATTTTCATACCCTCGACCCTTATTTATACTAAATATGTTTATTAAGAGAAGCATCTAGAGGAAGATCTTTCTAGAAGCTAAATATTCTATTAGGTCTTCTTACATCTGCCTTATTCTATTTTATTGAAAGGCCTTATTAATATTGGCGTTTATTACATCCGAATACATCGATCTACCTATGTGCAGGTTAGGACCTTAACAGATACACAATGACAAATTTTCTGATGAAATCCTTCAAGACTTCATTCATCAACCTCATGAAAGTACTTGGCAAGTTCATTAAGCCAAATGGCATAACAAGCCATTCATACAATCCTTCGTTAATCTTGAAGGTTGTCTTCCATTCATCACCTTCTCTCATACGAATCAGGTGATATCCACTTTTCAAATCAATCTTCGAAAAAAAAATTGCTCCACTCAAGCAATCCATCAAATCATCCATCCTTGGAAAAGGAAATATGTACCTGATGTTTATCTTGTTGATTGCCCTCGAGTCAGTACACATCCTCCAACCTCCGTCTTTCTTCGGACTGAGCACTGTCGGAACAACACATGGACTCAATATTTCTCTAACCAATCCTTTGTCCATTAAATCATGCACTTGTCTTTTGACTTATTCATTCTCCTACGGTGTCAATCTATAAACTGCTTTGTTTGGTAAAATAGCTCTAGGTATGAGATCAATATGATGACTTACACTTCTGATCGGTGGCAACAAACGAGGTAGTCCGTCCACTACTATGTCAACAAATTCTTCCAACAGTTTTTGAACCCCTTCCAGTATATCATCTACCCTTGTACTGGTTAAAAAAAAATTAGGCTTCCTAACCACAATGAATTATGGTTCCTCCTTCTTCTTAACCTCTGTAAGAAGTTCCTTCCCACTCATGAGAAGTACAATGTTGCTTACTTCAGGTTTTACTTCCTTGTCTTTGATTGGAAGCAACATGTGAGTTCTCCCATTCTTCTCTAGGGTGTATGTGTTCTTCCTCCCATTATGAATCACATTTATGTCATGTTGCCATGGTCTACCCAACAATAGATGACAAACATCCATAGGAATAACATCACAGAGTATTTCATCTTTATACCCTCCTATTTTAAACTCGACTAAACATTGTTTAGTGACATTTACCCGATGTCATTTTTGTAGCCATGAAACTCTGTATGGGCTTGGATGTTCAATAGTCTCTAGCTCCATATTTTCTACCATCTCTGTAGAAACGAGATTATCTATGCTACCACTATCCACGATGACTTTGCATACTCTATCCTTGGTTTTGCAAGCAATTCGAAAAAGATTGTTCCTTTGCACTGAACTCTCCACCTCCTTCTCTGGTGTTAAGAGAACTTTTTGCATCATCAACGAACTTCTGCCTTCAACATCCTCTGCCTCAACATTCTGCCTCTATGCTTCGACAATGTGAGTTTTACCACCTTCTTTCTTTTTGTCTGGACACTCATAAGATTTATGTCTGACCTTTCCACATGTGAAGCATTTCACCACTCCACCTCTTCCTCTTCCTCTACCTCTGGTACGAGGAAAAATGTTTCCATCAGCATACTGACCTCTCTGCTCGGTATGCTGCCCTCTCTGTGAGATTCCACCTCTCTCAGGTTGAGTATGAGGTTTCTTCCACTCTTCCTTGGGTTTCTGGTTTCTATCCTGGGCAACTGATTTGCCTCTGGGCTGACTTCTGCCTCAACCTCTTTGACCTTGTTTATGGCTCAACTTCTCTTCATCTTTTAGAGCCATCTGATAATCATATTCCACCATTCAGATGGTCATCATGCTCATCTCATCCTAAATGTCGTATCTCAGACCATTCATGTACCTGGAAACTTTTTCATCATCACTTTCGCGATGACCTTCCCTGATGTTCAACCTATAGAATTCTTCAGTGTATTCCTTCACTGTCATCAGTTTCTGTCTCAAATGATGCATCCTTTGAAACAAAGTAATTTGGTAATCCTTGGGAATGAATTTTTCCTTCATCTGTGCGATTATCCTATCCCAACTCTTGATTTTCTGCTTGCCCTTACAGCGTCTGTCAGCTTGTAGCTCATCCCACCACAATGTTGCATGTCCTTTCAACCTTGTGACAACATGTTTGACCTTCTTGTCTTCCTTGACATCTTCATAGTCAAAATATGTGTCCAGAGCTCTAATCTAGTCTATAACTCTTCAACATCCATGTTTCCTTCGTATACTGGAATATCCATTTTTTCCTTAGCACCCATACTTGCAACAACCCTAATCATGCGTTCATTTGCTGCATCTTCTGTTGTGACTTCTTCTCCTTCATGTCCAGCTTCATCTTCACTTTAGGATTCACTGACATCCCCAACACTAGCTGTGTACCTTTGTGTTGTCTCCATGTCCACGAGTCTGGTTCGTATGTCATGCATCTCTCTTTCCATGGCTGGATTTGGCACCTGCCTACCCCTTCCTCTTGGCATTTCCCTTTCCTCTAACGAATCGGGTGTTTGTCTGTCTCTTCTTCTTGGCGGCATGGCTAAGATTCCTTTCTCACTTTCCCTATCTAAAGTATACAAGTAGAGTCAAGCTCTAATACCAAACTGACACAGACCTATCGGCCCTCGGGCTAAGATCTGCTCACAGGATCGTTCTTAACCCCTTCGAGCCGAATCGGCTCTTTCGGATTCCCTGCTGGAATCTACTTTCAAATTAATGCATCAATATTTGTGGCATCATCTAGTCAAAGAATGCATCATTTTATTTAATAATGGGGCCCGCTACATGCCGGGTCATGAGATCACACCATCGCTTCATTCACAGATATCGTGGCGCTGGTACACCCCACTCTACCTATAGGCATAAATGAGGGACTCATTCTAGAAAGAAAGACACCAAAATGGATCCATACCTAAATTGATTTAGGTACCCATTCTTTCTCTTGGTTAACTGTGTGTTCATACTGCAAAGAAGACCATCGCACTAGTTGAACACACGAGGTTCTGTGCATTCCATGACCTACTAAAAATAACTTTGGAGGGCCATGTGTGGAGATGCACTTCCCGACATCCATGAAATGGTAAACAAAATGGTCTAGAGAGTTAAGTCCCAAACACCTATGATGGCTACCTTACCTTTGTGCCTCTTGGCCTTAGGTTCGCAGTACCGATGGATGTATTCGCTCATCAACAAACCACCACCTCGACCTCGTATTAAGGTCACATGTGCTCCACGACGGGATAACCCCGTCAAGAAGTAAATATCGTTGATGTCCAAAGAAAGAACATGGACACCTACATGAAACATCTACTGGTCTACATCCCACATGTGGACCAGGTATTCTAATAGCCTCAGTTGAGCTCTCATGCCCTGGATTTTTAAAATTTTTAAAAATCCACACTGTTGGAGGGCATTGACGGTGCCGAGATCATTCAAGGCCATGAATTCATCATCCTCATGTTTCTGTTCTCTCCATTCCAACATTTTGGAAATCAAATACCTACATGGAGACGAGGAAAATAAGTTAGCATCTTCAAAACATTGATTTTGAAATTCTTTTTGGGTAAACGCATGTGTAACTTTTTGGTTTTCGGTTGCCGCAGACAAACTTTTATTACAGTGTCAGGTTTTCGTAGGTGATCCATAGGGAACCTGCGGAAATCATATATTTTCGCAGGTCTCAATACTAGGCACCTGCGGCGGCCTCAGCGCGAGCCTACCGGCCCAACAACTCATCCAAAAATTACTTTTTAACCAAAATAAATGAATTTTAATCCATTGAAAAAGAAGAGGATGACGAGATTACCATGTTGACAGAGACCATTTTTTGAATGGAAACCTATGCTTCTCACAATCGATAGCCAAAATATGACGTAAAAACAGGGTTTCTAGACAAGTTTTGAATGAAATGAAAATGAAATAGCAATAAGAGGTTTTACCCCTATTTATTCAACTTTTTGCTTTTTCTAATAATATTTTATATTATTTTAATGCGTCTTATCAGAACCTAAAGGTCTAATGGTCCCATGAGTCTTTATTTTTTGCAGGTGTGAAGACTAAAATCCTAAACAATGCAGTATGGATGTATTTTTTATTCTCTTTTCTATTTGTTGCATATCCCAACGCTTTTTAGGGTTTTCAGAAAAACCTCGAGCCTAGTCTTTATTCGTTCTCATGCTCGAAAATCGATGAGAACATAACCGAGTATCCTTTTTCCATTTTTTCATACTTGTCATGGAAACAAGAAAAGAGAAACCCATGGAGTATCCTTTAATCTCTTTTCGCACTCCATAAAAATGAAAAGATTGTTGAATGACCTTGTTCTTTTCACATTCATAAAAGTATTTGAAGAAAGCATTCGATGGGCAATAGTTTATCACTTTTTCGGTCTCATTGAATTACTTTACGAAAAAAGAACTGAGATAGTTCTTTTTAATGTGTTTTTCAGACTCTATAAACATGAAAAACTCTCGAGTTTTCTATCTATGGACTCGTTAAAAAAACATTGAAAGACCCACCTGGGACCGAACCACTCTTTCTTAAGGTTCGTTAAATATGCTCTGAGGGACTCATCCGAAGTATGAGCTTACATCAACAAGAATATGTTATCCTCCTCAAGCTTCCATAAAAATAAAGAGGTACTCGCCAAAAATGGTGGGGAAAAATTTGGGAAATAAATATGTTTCTGTAACCGTGTTAGTGGTAGTACTAGTCGCTCTTGAACATGACACCCCCTCTCATCTTTTCAAATCCGGGTTGGGAAATCCATTTACCTCTAGTATGAATTTTGGCCACTTCATATCTTGGGTCGTCTTTGAATCAATGTTGGCAAGACTATTGTCGTGTCATTCATATGTTCAACAGAATTCCAAACAAGCCCTCCCTCGATTCGGCCATCTCCAATTGTTAACTCTTACCATGTCGGCCTTCCCTGTGTCAGTTTCAAATCATTTTCATATTTTGATCTACCCTAAATCTATTACTTTTTCCGTGTCACTGATGGGGGATACATCAAGGCCCTCCTGTGATGAGTCTTTTCCTGTCGAATTCAACTCATCATCCGAGAACAAGACTTAGAAATTGTTTAGTACCTTAGAGCCTTCATGCCTCAATGGAAGGTTTCTTTGCTTTCGATAGTGGATTCACATCATTGGTCCCTGATTGGGATATTCCATCGAGTGTTCGACTTCATATCATTTATTCACATTTGTTGGATTGTACTAAGGTACCTTTGGAGTCATTGACATCAATGGTGAATTCCCTCGCACTTGTTAATGGTTTTCATCAATGACCGGTAATCAAGTGGTTTCTACCATGTTCAACTTCAACACCTGTAATCGCATGGTTAGGTTTGTACTTGCAGATGATGGGGTTGAAGACCCTGGATCTCATCATTTTGGTCCAGGTTGCGATGGATTATTTATGATTTCTATTTTGACACACAGATCCACTTTGTATGTCTCGTGGTTGTGTCTGAATTTAAGATTTCTAATACATGGATCCACAGTGTATTTCTAGTGGCTATGTAGAGTCTTGCTGACATGGATCCACGGTGTATGATTGGTGGCCATGACTTACATTTATGATTTAAATCATTTGTAGTATGAGCATGGGAATGCTTACCTCAGAAGTGGTATAATTTTATGCAGATGCTTGATTGTTTGCAGGTTCCTGATTGGTGTGTTCCTTGTTCTCGACACACAAACACAATTTACAAAGTATTTTAGTTGTCACGAGTTCTAGCCTCATACTTTGGGGGGAATTTTGTTACACATTATTTTGGTCACTCTGATGATGACCCTATAGGCATGTGTTCAGGCTCTCAAAACAATCTTTTACATGGGAAAAATGATTGAGATCTTCCCCTACAAGGCATATTTTTAGAATGACGTTGTAGGCATATAGTGGTACACAGTGCAGAAATCCTTGATTTCTGTAGGCTGTTATAGGCCTGGCTCATGGGATTTCCGCATGTTTCTATATAGGCAGGGTGTGACGGTGTTTGAAGCTAAAGAAAGGAAGAAGTTTCACGAAGTTTATAGAAGGGGAATCTTCTAGAATGTGAGATGGAATCCATATGGTTGTGATCCTACTGGCTTCTCTGATTTGGTGGGATCATCCTCATCCTTGTAAACCACTTCATCTGCTCCTATATAATAATGGATTTCTCATGGAAAAGGTTAAGCAAGATTGAGCAAAGAATTGTTGAAAGAATAGGCTGAAGACTGTGTGAAGGACCCCATTACAACTGATGCTTCAGGCCTCCATTTGTCCATCATTTTTTTGTGGACCATCTTCATACAAATTCAGAGCAAGTGTATGCATGTGTTGGAGCAAAGGACTACCAAAAGGGAACTTGGGACATCAAGGAAATTTGGTTGTATCTTCCACTTTTACTTAATATGATACGCTGACATGTTTCTTTCCCATAAAATCATTATTGTTTTATTACATGACTCCTTGATCATATGTTTAGGTCTCCATTGAATCTACAATTGTTGCTTTCACTTTGGTTGGTTTGTGTCATTGCAGATATGATCTCACAAGAGGACCAGAGTGAAGTAGGGACAACAGAGATATAAGGAAGTGATATCTAAAGGTGCGTCATCTATTCCTTCTTTGGTAGTAAATTCAATGGTAGTAACTTAGGGAAAGCGTCATGTCCTGTCTTGTTTTTTTCTAGATCCAGGTGGATCTAGGGAGATTAGTTTATGTCCGCATTCACCGATTTATCCAGTAACAACTGTTGATCTTTGGAATAAGACCATTATTCGTCTATTCAGCTATTCAGAGGAATTGAGGCCTTCAACGTCGAAATGACCAAAGCCCGAAGACCTAGAGCGCCTGGTTCTCACCCCATGGTCACATGAGAAGATAAACTTCATTTCTTTTTACTCTTGAGTAAACTCAAAAAGACCAATTTTGTCATTAGAGGGGCTATAGTTTCCAAAGAAGTGGTCATCCCCGTGTTTTTTGGCCCAAAGTCACACAGAGGATTTCATGGAAATGGTTTCGACACATGAAAGAGGTAAGCACGCAAAACTCTAACAATTTTTTATTGTTAATTGTTTTTTAAGATGGCCACCTCTAGCAATTTAGGACCGATTCTTCTTGGAAAGAACTATGAGTTTTGGTCTCTTAGAATCAGATCCTTCTTGCAAGAACAAGAGTGTTGGGATCCAGTGGATCTTAGATATGTCGAACTAGATCCAGTAGACCTTGTTTCCATGACCAACCAACAAAGAACTGCTCATGAAACACAAAGGAACAAAGAGAATAAGGCAAAATTCTGGATACAAAACTCAGTGGATGACTCGATTTTCTCAAAAATCATAGGCGTTATTACTTATAAACAAACCTGTGACATCCTTAAATCATCCTACCAAGGAAATGACAGGGTCAAAACAGTCAAACTGAAGACCTTGAGGATGCATTTCAAGACTTTAAAAATGACAGAATCTGAAAACATTGATCAATGTATGACCATAGTCATGGGAATTGTAAACCAGATCATATTGACTGGTGAAGCCATCCTTGATCAACGAATTATTGAGAAATTCCTTAGAATTTTACCAAATAAATTCAAAACAGTTGTTACAACCATCCTTGAATCCAAGGATCTGTCAAATTTTTCAACGAATGAATTAATGGGCTCTCTATTGACACATGAGACCAGACTACATCTCAAATATGATTCAACAACAAATTCCTTCAAGACTCAATTCTCATTTATAAGAGGGAGAGGCAGAGGTCACTGAGGAAGAGGGATAATTCCATGTAACCATCACTCAAGTGAAGGTCACAGACAACATAACCGGAATCATAATTTCCAAGGTCAGAGACAACAAAA
>ML779503.1:27306-64889 GCA_009831015.1 Picea engelmannii | reverse complement strand
CAATGCTATTACTGTAAGAAGTTTTGGAACTATGAATCTGAATGTTGGAAGAAGCAAGAAGATCATCTCTCAAGCAGAGAACGTGTCTCAAATCATAAAGGAGAAACCTCAGATGGTATGTTTCTCTCATGCCACAAGAATGAAGAACAACATAAATATATCTAGTTGATGGACAATGGATGTATAAATCACATGACAAGTAACAAAGATTTACTCTCATGTATTGACTCTTCAATTTCATTTGATATTAAACTTGTAAACGATTCTCTAGTCAAAGTTAAAGGAAAAGGAACTGTCCCTATTCTTACTAAAAAAAAATGTAAAGAAAGACATACACAATGTATATCATCTTTCAGATATGACACATAATCTATTAAGTGTAGGACAACTAATTGAACATGGATATAAGGTACTTTTTGAAGGAGCATCATGTAGGATATATGACAAAACCCTTGGTAGAAAATTGATTTCTTAAATCCACATGACCATGAATAGAATGTTTCCCCTAACCCTAAGAACTGCAAATCTGATCCAATCATATGCACAAAGTGCATCCACCCCCAACGAAACGATGGTTTGGCATACAATATTTGGACATCTACCCTTTCAGAGTCTAATTCTTCTACAGAAGCACTCCATGGTCAAAGGTCTACCTGTCTTCAAAGAGGAAAATCCTCATGTGTGTCTTGCATTCTTGGAAAACATAAGAAAACTAGTTCTCCACAATCCCCCACTCAAGAAAAACAACACTTAGAGCTAGTTCACACTGACCTATGTGTACCAATGAAAACATAGTCAATAGGTAGTAGCATTTATTTTCCAACTTTTATTGATGACTTTAGAAGGAAAATTTGGATCTATTTTCTCAGACACAAGTATGAAACTTTTGCAAAGTTCAAAGAATTCAAAGCTGAAGCTGAAAAAGAAAGTGGCAAATATGTAAAATATCTCAGGTTAGATGGAGGAGGAGAATACAACTCCAAAGAATTTGATTTTTTTTGCAAATCACAAGGCATCATCATGCAAACTACAATCAGGTATACTCCACAACAAAATGGAGTGGCTGAAAGGAAAAAAAAGACAATAATGAACATGGACAGGAGCCTTCTCAAAGAGAAATGTCTATAAAATACATTTTGGGATGAAGCAGTAGCATGCTCAAATTATCTTCTAAATAGATCTCCAACCACCAGTGTCAAGATGAAGGTCCCTCAAGAAGCATGGAGTGTGACAAAGCTAAATGTTGATCATCTCAGGACATTTGGATGCATAACATACGCTCACATACCTTCTGAATTAATGAAGAAACTGGATGATAGAAGTGAGAAATGCATCTTTACTGGCTACAATGAAACATCAAAATATTACAAGCTCTACAATCCAATATCAAAGAAAATGATTCTCAGCAGAGATGTAATGTTTTT
The DNA here is from genome assembly GCA_009831015.1 of Picea engelmannii. NCBI lineage: Eukaryota > Viridiplantae > Streptophyta > Pinopsida > Pinales > Pinaceae > Picea > Picea engelmannii. Next base: position 63,465 of record ML779503.1, on the reverse strand, counting down.
TGAAAATCAATTCTAGAACGAGTTTGAAAATCAACCAATGGACAATCAATATCCATTATTGTCACATCCTGAAGACACAGAGAATTCAGGACAACAAACACATCAACCTAATCTTTGAAGGCTACAGGTAAAAGGACAATATGAAATTTCTCAGGATAACTCAACTTCCAGTAGAAACGCTTCCTCTGAACATCCAAATCAGAGAACTCAAAGTTTGAGATAAATCCATCAGTAGTTGGATGGCATTGATCAACACAATATTTTTTCATTAATGTCATGTCAACCCACATATTTTAAAGAGGAAGCTAAGGAGCCACATTGGGTTCAATCCATGAACCAAGAGATTGAATCCATTGAGAAGAACAAGACATGGGATATTGTTGATCTGCCGAGACACAAGAAAAGTATTTGTGTCAAGTGGGTTTACAAAACTAAACTAAATGAAAATGGACAGATTGAAAAACACAAGGCAAGAATTGTTGCCAAAGGATTCTCACAACAACCAGGTATTCATTATGGTGAAACCTTTTCTCCAGTAGAAAGGTTGGACACTAGAAGGAATCTCTTAGCCATAACATCTTAACACAAATGGAAAGTATACCAGATGGATGTCAAGTCAGCCTTCCTAAATGGTGTTTTAGAAGAAGAGGTTTATGTGAATCAACCACCTGGATTTGAAGTTAGAGAGAAGCCAGCCAAAGTTTATCGGTTGAAGAAAGCCTTGTATGTCTTCAAGAAAGATCCTAGAGCGTAGTATAGAAAAATTAGTACTTACCTGATCAAGAGTGGTTTCAGCAGAAGCCAAAATGATCCAACTCTTTACACTAAAATTGATCAACACGGTAAATTCTGATTGTATGTTTATATGTTGATTAAATGATATATATCGACAATATTGAGTTAAACAGTTTTAAACATGCCATGCAATATGAGTTTGAGATGATAGATCTTGGCATCATGAAATATTTCTTGGGGATTAAGGCTGACCAATCAACCAAAGGCTTTTTTGTCTGTCAACAAAAGTATGCAGCTGACATCATCAAAAGATTTTGCATGGAAGACTGCAATCCAGCAGAAACTTCTATACCCCTAGGCACAAAATTGATCAAGAAAGATGAAGGCCCTACAGTGGACCCTACCCTGTACAAAAGTTTAGTAGGTAGTTTTTTGTATCTTACAGCAACTATGCCTGATATTATGTATGCAACCAACCTTGTTTCCAGGTTCATGGAATCCACCAAAGATTCTCACTTGAAGATGGTGAAAAGGATTCTGAGATATGTTGTAGGCACTCTCAATTTTGGCTTACGGTACACCCAGTCTAATGATAGTCATCTCTCTGGTTACATAGACAATGATTTTGCAGGAAGCCTAGATGACAGGAAAAGCACCTCATGACATGTTTTTCACCTGGGCATGAACATGATTTCATGGGAATCAAAGAAGAAACCCATTGTATCAATATATTCTGTAGAGGCAGAGCATGTCGTTGCTACCTCAACTTCCTTTCAAGCTGTGTGGATAAGAAGAATATTAAATGATATGTCACATACATAAAATGAGCCAAATCCTATCTTCTGTGACAACACCTCAGCCATTTCTCTATCCAAAAATCATGTGTTTCACAAGAAAAGCAAGCATATTGACACTCGTTTTCACTTCATACATGATCTAGTCAATAATGGTGACATAGCACTTCAATTTCATGGCTCTCGAGATTAGCTCGCAGATATTTTTACAAAGCCACTCGAAATATCCATTTTTTTATTTTCAGAGACAACACTTGGGCATTATCATTGCTGATGTTTGTAACTGTTGAGTTTAAGACTGAGTGTTAAATATATCTATAACCTCAACAGTATGTGACTGTACACTATGACTATACACTATGACTGTACACTTCCAGTTGTCCTATCCAGCTATACGAGTTAGTTAGGATCTTTTGTTTTGTTTCTTGATTTGCTCGAGCCTATTTAGCTCAACTATATACTCAATACTAAATGCTCTACTCATTTTCTGTGTTTTCCCAGTTTTGTCTTCTTTGTATTATCTTTTTTGCTTCTCATTTTATGGAATCAACCAAGCATTGTATATAGATTTGTTGCTTAATATTCTATGGAATCAACCAGGCATTGTATATAGATTTTTTCTATTGACAAGTGAGTGATCTCTATGGTGATCAAGTGTTTGCATTTGTTGTTATGAAACTATGTTTGTTGTCGGGGATCACTGTTAGTCCTTGCTTGATGCTAGTGGCTCTTAGTTGTTAGTTATAACTGTAACCTCAATAGTATGTGACTGTACACTGCCAGTTTTTCTTGCCAGTTGTACGAGTCCGTTAGGATTTATTATTTTGTTTCTTGATCTTCTTGATTTGTTCGAACTTATTTAGCTCAACTCTTTTCCCTTAATGATATCCACTCGACGCTATGGGATCTTCACTTTCTTGTTCCCAATTATGTCTTCTCTGTATTATTATCTTTTTCGTTTCTCATTTTTTCATGGTATCAGAGATTAGGACGTAAGTCTCTTCACAGTGCCTGGAGAGCAGCCCGATCCTAAGAAGAAGAGCGCAGAGCTTACATTGTCTCGTAGATGAGAGCACAAGATGTAATATTCTTCACAGAGCTTGCAGAGAAGTTTGCAGTATGCTCAAAATATCATTGGAGATAGCAAGAGGAACAAAGTAGAGTTGTAGAAGGATGAAACACTTAAAGATTCATGAGCATTTAAATTATTTCGAATTTAAAGATTCGTGAAATTCTTTCTTCATAAGGAAGTTTGCAGAAACAACAAAGGACAAGATACAACAGTCATAAGATTGGTCGCAGGAATAGATCTGAGCCTTTAATCAAGATTAGAAAGGAGGAGGAGCGCATAGAAGAGGAGAATTTTTTTTCAGCCATTAGATATTGATGAGAGAAAGATAAGTCGTCAGATAAAGCAAAGATTAAGTCACAACCGTCAGATCTCATTGAAGGGATATCGATGGTGGGGAGCCATTGCGTAGATCGGGAAGGAAATTAAAGAGTGAGGAAGTTGAGACTTTGCAATCCATTAGGATCATTGATCTTTCTATATCAACAGATCAATGATTGATATCGATCCCACTATAGACAAAAAATTTCACATTGCGGAGATCGGGAAGGAAATTAAAGCGTGAGCAAGTTGAGTTTCTGAAATCACTTGTGGTCGTTGATATTCAAGGTCCATTAAAACACGAATATCGATCTTGCAAAGTGAGATAAGCACCCAAAGGTTCAACTGAGATCACATCTCTCGGTCACATGTAGAGAAGACAGAGAGAACTTCATGCAAGAGTTGTCTCCTGAAGTTCATCTCGACTGTCCATCAACGAAGACACATGGATTAAGCATCTTCCACTTTGCTAGTTTGAGGTTTGGAGAAAATACTAGTACAGTGTTTCCAGAACATTCGAAGCCCCGAAGGCCGAAGTAAATATGAGTTTTCCAAATCAAGAGGACACATGGAGGGTAATCTCTCACTTCGAAGATTTGATACTCCAGATATTAGCACGAGTCAGCAGAAATAAGCTCCCGAAGGCCGAAGTTCTAAAGAATATCTCAGTCATTCATTTTTAGATGCCTAAATATCGTTGGATCTACACCTCTACGGATAGTTCATCACCTCAGCACTTCACGAGTAGTTTGATTGAGACCGGTGAAAGATCTCTAAAGTCCATAATCCCAAAGTAAATCTGAGTCGTAGATATCGATGGGTAACTGAGACCGTCGATCTCTTCCCCTTGTTCGTAGGTTTTCTATTTTGGAGGATTTCGAGGTAATAAAGGAATATTTCTTGGAGCCCTGAAGGCCTGAAGGCACAAATTCTCGAAGTAGTTATGGACCATTGATCTCAAATCAAAGAGGATCATTGATCTTTGCAATAATTCATTTATTTGGCCATCCTTCTATTAAGAGGAATTGATATCTTCACGCATCTTAATGCCTAAAGCTCGAAGGCCTGAAGAGCCTGGTTTTCATCCCTTGGTAACGTGAGAAGTTGAACTCCAATTTTTTTTGGCTCTCAAATAAACTTAGATAGATTAATTCCGACATGAAAGGACCTGCAATTTCCATAGAACATATCTCAAATCCTTAAATCCATAGATCTTGTGATCGGATAGTCAAATCCATCCAGATTAGAGATAAATAAGTGGTCTACCCTGTGTTTTTCAGCATGAAGTCACATAAAGAACTTCACAGACCTAGTTTTATGCACAGGAAATAGGAAGAGAACATGTTTGTTTTCATCAAGGGGTATTAGTGTGACAAGATAGAATAGTCGATCCACAAGTGTGATTGAATTGGTGAATGAAAATCCAAGAAACATTGTCATGGGTCAACAAAGATGACTCAAGAAGTCCATAAGAGATCTCAAACAGATCTGGAAAGAGAACAACAAAGAAATGGCAGAATATTTTGAAAAGACAAATGAGGAGGTTCCAGTTGTACTTGAGGAGCTCACACAACAAGCAAATCAGAGGAAAATTGATGATATTTGGAGCAGCATGAGCATGAACCTACCATTATCTCCATGGTATACTGGTAAGAATTTTAAATTTTGGTCTGTTAGAATGAATACCTATTTGTGTCTTGTATATGGTTATCATAATCTGCATGATCAAGAAAGCGATGCTTTAGCATTGCAGGTCATCCAACAAGACTTGGATAATAGTATGTTGCACAAGTCTGCAACAAAGACATCTTTGAAAGAAGTTTGGAGTATTCTGGAGACATAGTACAGTGAAAGAGGGAGAAAAAATTTATCGAATGTTTCCACGTTGGAAGAAGCATATGTGTCTGAAGTAGAGCTACCAAAAGAACATAATGAAGGAGCATTTGTGTTTGAAGCAGAGATACCAAAAAAATAAGAGGAAGAAGCATTTGTGTCTAAAGTAGAGCTACCAAAAGAAAAGAATGAAGGAGCATCTATGTTTGAAGCAGAGCTACTAGAAGAAAGGAATGAAGGTGCATATATGTGTTAAGCAGAGCATGAGAAAATTGTAGATATTGATGGTGAAGCTATCAGTACAACAACCTGCATCGATGAAATGATTCGAGTAGTGTTTGTTGATGACAACAAAGAATCAACATCAATGATGATTGATGAACATTGTGCAGAAATTGGCCTCTTTGAAACAGAGGTTAGAAATCTTGAAATTGAATTTGATAATGACAATTTGTCTTATGATGAGTTCCTTAAAAAATTGGAAGAGAAGAATAAAATTGATGAATTGATGTATGGAGGAGGAATCCTACTTGGCATTCAGAAACAAGTGGATGATTTGGTGACTGCAAAAGCAGTGATTGAAAGAAGGTTTGATGATAGAAGCATTCAAGCCACTGCACTTATGAATACCAATGAAGGAGCTGAAGAGGAAGATAATGTTGATCCATATTTGAAATGGATTGAACAATCAATCTATGATGATGATGATGGTTATTTGTCTCAGTAAGAAAAGAAATAAGAGAACCAATATGGTTCCTATTATAATTTTTTATATCAGAATGACAAATTGTTTGAGTATGCAAGTGAACAGACAAAAGAAGAAGATGAAGACATGGATGCAAATTTCAATGAAGACCAGTTTGAAACCATTTTAATGCAATGGAGTTTTTAATAAATCAGATTTTATTATGAGTTAATGTGGAATCATTCCATTGACTGTGTAGCCCAAGCTATGAAGGGAATTGATGATAGTTTGTAGTGGTGACATCAACTCACTGTCAAAGACAAATTTGTTGCAGACGAAGGTGAAAGACAACTCACTATCAAAGAAAACTTAGTTGTAGAGGAAGATGAAAGGCACAAGCATAAGTATCCACAAGCATAAGACGCATGATCAAATTCTGAATATGAAGTTACAACGACAAAGACAAAAGGCAAAGCACATAGCCTTCAATATCAATGCCAAAATGAAAAAAATGATGCGATAAGAACAATACAGAGTTTGGAAGAAGGAAAAGAAGAAACCCAGCTCAAGCGAAAATCCAAAGTCTACCTTTGTTGTTATGTATTATAATCCCAGCTAAGACACAGACCAAAAGGCATTATCATTTCTGAATTCCTTTTTTGTTTGAAAAATCCATTTTTTATTTCCAATTACAACACTTAGGCATTACTGTTTGTAACTATTGATTTTAAGAGGGAGTGTTAGTTATAAATGTAACCTCAACAGTATGTGAATGTACACTCTCAGTTGTTCTTGTCAGTTGTATGAGTCCGTTAGGATTTCTTGTTTTGTTTCTTCATATTCTTTATTTGTTTGAGCTTACTCTTTTCCCTTAATGATATGCACTTGCTATGCCCTCTTCACTTTATTGTTCCCAATTTTTCCTTCCCTATATTATCTTCTTTGTTTCTCATTTTGTCATTAGCAAGCCTAAGCCTAAAACTCCATGACTTGGTCAAATATTCTACATATGAGAAATGCATTAAGGAATGCAGAGTTTGCATCAGTTTTGTTGTTTGTATCAGATTTTTTTAGATTGGATCGTTGATGAAGAGAAGCCTATGGCTAGAGATAAATCATGTTCAATAGAACCAACATATACAACTTCAAGATTAAAGGGATTCAAACTAAGTTAAACATGGAAAAAGTGTTTCCAGATTGTGTTGATTTTATTTGAGCGTTTGAGTCGAATTGATCACTGGACTTCATTTGAATACAAGGTCAGCGAGTACACGAGACCATGTCTAGTTACATTGACATGTTTGGTTCTTTAGGAGTTTACAGTAGCACTGAAAATGTCCTGGAATCAAATATTGACAAATGTATTAGGGTATTAAGCCTAGTTGATTCGTAAACCAGTCAATTATAGTCCACTAGATTCACTATGGGAAATAAGGTATCTTTTAGGGAGTAAATTTATTTTCTATGTCTCAGTTTATACTTCACTAGCTTCACCAGCACAGATCCTATGGAGAATAGATTTCTTGTCTATCTCAGAATCTGTTCTCAATCTTGTTCAAAGTGCTCTGCCTTTTGGAAATTATTTGGCCTCAATCCTCTCTATTGTATGGGGATATCTGTAATCACTTCATTCTTCACTAGCATGTAATATTTGCAATATGCCAATTAAAAATTAAGATGATTGGTAGATTCCTTCTCTACATAACCTCCAGAGTCTCCTCACTACAAGTAAGGTAATGTATAAATGTTTTTGTTCTAATACTCAACTGTGTGAGTGCAACATACAACCTAGCCACATAAAAAATACAATGGATACCTTTAACAACTCACCCTGATAACTTTCTCTTCAATCTCAACTCACTTCACCTCCTATTCACAACTGTCATTTTAAGATAATTGTCTTCACAGTAGAATCTTACAAATTGTTGGAGGAGGCATGACACTTGCAAATTGTGATGTTGTATTATATGATTCACTTAACATGGTAGTAGGTGAGATCTATAAATGTCACAGTTGTTTTCCATGTCCTCTCAAATACATGCATGTAATCTTTGCAGTGAGAAAAAGAGTATATGTCCATGAGTAAGGCACATATCACATAAGGTATTTCTCTTGGGTGGATATGTTTCATATACTGTGCAAATATAACTCATATAATGAGCCCTAGCACACTGATTTCTACACATTAAATAATGGGAAATGTTAAACAAAATACCTCCTTTAGAGTTTCAACTTATCGGAATATCCCATTTCCATGCTTCATGCAAATCTAACTTATATAATAAGCCTTAGCACACTGATTTCTATAGATTAACCAAATTTCTACACATTACCCAACTGAAAATGTTAAAAAAAAGTTCTTTAGAGTTTCAATTCTTAATTGAATATCCATTTCCATATATCATCCAAGAACAAATGGAACTACAAACCGGAATGGAACCGCACCCGTTCAATGCACTCGGAATGGAACTGCACCCCTTCAAAGCACTCTAGTTTCTCAAAGTATCATAGGATTACATTGATTTCATTGTATTGTATTGAAATTTTGTTTATGCAACAATGGGAACTTCAACACTACCATCCTCCAATTTGTAAAGATTTGAAAACTAATAAAAATACTTAGGTCTACTAAAAATGGTTACAAGATCTTTTAATCTTAAATCCTAATTTGATAGTTATTAATTTCAATTTGTAGATATTTGATAACTAATAAAAATAATCAGGTCTATTGAAAATGAAGGGAGAAGAGGGGATGCACACAGTCTTCTCTACGCAATGCAGTTTAAAATACTACACACCAAACAGGCTATGCGATAGAGTTCTCAAGATCACTGCGCCATGCACAGACTACCAGATTGTTGCGCACTGTGAATACACACACTAAATAGAATGATTTACGAATGCAGAATATAATAGAGAAATAACACAGAAACTTCTTGGCGCGAATTCGCAACCCTCACGGTTCAACCCGCCTCACCAGGACCTTCTTCCACACGACCCGAAGAGTCAAATACTCTTCCAACTCCCACTCGGGAGTCTTTACTACCCACAGTAACTCCTGCTATGACCTCCCTTCGTTTGTCAGGAAATCGGGTTTCGCGGTATCGTGAAACTCGTTTCACAATCTCGTGTAGATCGAAACTCCGAACCCCGAGTTCCGATGGTCAACGGTCAACACTTCCACGTGTCGGGGATTTCCCTATCTGGAAATCGACACTTGCGATGTCACGATACACTGCCTTCGAAAATCCCTGAATCCCGAGCCCCGATGGCACGTGCACTCTCTCCTTGGTCACGTCACCTCCTTCCCTCGTGCGATCGGGAATCGCGGGATCGCGCTTTCGCCCGTTGAAAAATTCTTGTAACGAGAAATGCCCAATGCCGAATCCCGACCTCCCGGGATCCGCTACCACGTGTCCCCGTGATGATCGAAGGCTCCGATGGTTTCGGGGAATCGCGACTCGCAATTTCAACGAGTCTGCGCCTCACTTCGTCAAACGTTGAATGCCGATATACGATGGCTCTTAATTACGTGCCTCGAAGATCTCCTCTGCTTCAAAGCTCCTCCTATTCGGATCTCTCTGGGGTTTGTTCTCACCGAAATGGAAAGGATCTATCCCTCCTGAGCTTAATTTCTCCCACTCCTTCAACTGAAGGTTGGCGCACTCCTTGCGCTCGACCCAACAACTCTTGAAGTGTTGAGTTCTTCCAGACTCTGTGCACTTCCTGCAGCAATAGTCTATGCCTTCCTTCGCTCAAACTAGCTACTGAAAACTTCAAGTTCGACCTGCACTTCACCTGCATGGCTCTGCTAACCCAATTCAACTCCTGGGCAGATGAGAATGAGAGTTTAACCGCTGAGCCTCATCAACGCACTCTATGCGGATGAATTCAACTGCACTCTATGCAGGAATCTCCTGGCTCAGACAGAGAAACAATTGAAACTCATTCTTGTCTCTCAAATTTCAGTTGAAATCCTGAAGACTCATACACATCATCTTCAAAAGAAAAATGCATGACAGAAAGAAAACAACCACGAGCATAATACAACACAGAAACAACACAAACCATGAAAGTGAATCAAAGACTCTCTTCTATTAATTCAATCTGTACATGGGTGTTTTTCACAAGTTCTTTGCTCTGCTCTGCTTGCTCTCAATGATAATCTAGAATAATACAATGATATAATGGAGGGTGCCTATATTCCGTTTGCCCTCTCGAAATCTGAAGATATCAAATCTACAATAAATTCCTATCTAACAGCATTAAAACTAATAAATGCCTTCCTATCTACAATACAATACAAATGCGCTTCATTACATCAACTCATTAATGCTTAGTGCAACAAATATCAAGGTAGGATTCAAAAAGAAGTTTGTTGGCTTGTCCAGCTGTCTTTCTCTGCTCCACGTGCCGACTCGCTTGATGAGTGAGTGATTCTCCTGCATCATACTCCTCGGCTCGAAATATTTCATGGGCTCCTATCCATGAGCTCCTGCACAGTGTGACCATGTTTCTGAATCACTGCATATGTCCCCCAGCTGGCATCCTCCACTGGGTGATTCTTCCATTTCACCAGGTATTCAAAATACTGCTTCCGCCTGGTCTTCTTTCCTGCTCGCTTATCTAGTATGCACTCCATCTGAGGTTTCTGTGCAATTGGTAACTGCTTCTGCCACTAGATCACTGGCTCTTCAATTTCATCTTCTGCTTCTCCAGCCCTGTATGGGTATAAATCCGAAATATTAAAAATCGGAGATATCCCGATGCCCTCTGGCAACTCAAGCTCGTATGCGTTCTCCCCGAATTTCTTCAGGACTCTGCATGGTCCAATTTTCTTCATCTTGAGCTTGTTATATGTTCCCCTTGGGAACCTTTCCTTCCTTAGGTGTTCTAGAACCATGTCCCCAACTTCAAACTGAAGTTTTCTCTTTCACTGATCAGCTCTGCGCTTTTATTCCTGATTTGACTTCTGCAGTCGTTGTTTCACCTGTGTGTGAAGTTCCTGCATCGCTTCAGTGAATTCTTCAGCACGAGCGCGACTAGTTTCGGCCTGTTCTGACTCCCTGAGCTCAGAAACTCCTCTCGGTTGTGTCCCATACAAAATCTGGAATGGGCTTCTTCCTATACTATGATTCATCGAATCATTGTACGCAAATTCTGCCTGTGGTAATATCTGGTCCCAATTGTTGTGGTGCTCCGTCACCAAGCTCCTCAATAGATCCCCCAGACTTCTATTCACCACTTCTGTTTGGCCATCCGTCTGCGGATGGTAAGCCGAACTAAATGCCAAATTAGTTCTGATCTTCTTCCATAGCATCCTCCAAAAATGACCTATGAACTTTGTATCCCGATCCGAGACTATGCTTCTCGGAAATCCATGCAATCTGACGATTTCTTTAAAAAACAAGTTCGCGATGTGGGTCGCATCCCTGGTCTTATGACACGGTATGAAATGTGCCATTTTCGAAAACCTGTCCACCACCACAGAGATGGAATCAACTCCTCGCTGCGTTCTCGACAATTCCAGAACAAAATCCATACTAATGGCTTCCCATGGCCTTTCAGGTATGGGTAAGGGCTGATAAAACCCGGTGTTCTGCTTTCGACCCTTTGAATGTTGACATATCCTGCACCTGTCAACAAATCGTTTAACATCTGCACGCATGCCCGACCAAAAATACGATTCGCTCAGCTTCGCGAATGTTTTGTCATGTCCAAAATGACCTGCTAATCCACCACTGTGCTTTTCCTTTACCAAATTCTCCCTCATGGAGAAATTCGGAATGCACAGCTGATTGCCTCTAAACAGCAATCCATCCTGGACTATATATTCCAGCCATGGAATCTGATCCCTGAGAACTGGATTCTTAGCTGCCTCGTATGCTTCTCCGAAGTCTGCATCACCTGCATACATATCTTTTAAATTCTCAAAACCCAAGGTTTTGATTCGAAACTCCTGCAGCAACAAACATTTCCTGCTTAAAGCGTCAGCTACTTTGTTAGCAATCCCTGAAATGTGTTTAATCACAAATGTGAAATTCTGCATGTACTCTACCCATTTCGCATGCTTCTAGTTCAACTTACCCTGTTGACTCACGAACTGCAATGCATGATTATCGCTATACAAAACGAACTCCTTGGGTATCAAGTAATGCCTCCACTTATTTAATGCCTGTATGATGGCATAGAACTCTTTGTCATATGTGGAGCATTTCAGCTTCGCATCATCCAGCTTCTCGCTGTAATAAGCCACGGGCCTGTCATCTTGACTCAGGACCCCTCCTACAACATACCCACTGGCGTCACATTTGACTTGAAAAGTTTTCTGAAAGTCAGGCAACACCATAATTGGTTGCTCTGTTATCTTCTGCTTCAACAGATTGAATCTCTTCTCATCCTCTGCTGTCCAGTGAAAAACTTTATGCCGCTTCTTCACTGTATCCATCATTGTTGCGCTAATTCCACTAAAATTTCGAATGAATTTCCTGTAGAAACTAGCCAAACCATGAAATATCCTTACCTCAAAAACATTTCTCGGCGATGGCCAATTCTTGATCACTTCTACCTTCTCAGGATCCATCTTCAATTCATTCGGCGAAATAACAAAACCCAAATAAATGAGTTATGCTTGCATGAAGGAACACTTCTTCAAATTGATCAACAACTTCTCTTGCTGTAGCTTCCTCATCACAATGGCTAAATGCCTCAAGTGTTCAGCCTTGGTCTTACTGAATATCAGTATGTCGTCTAGATATACGACCACAAATTTTCCAAGGAATTCCCTCAGGACTTCATTCATCAGCCTCATGAATGTGCTTGGCGCATTTGTCAAGCCAAATGGCATGACCAGCCATTCGTACAAACCTTCATTTGTTTTGAATGTTGTCTTCCATTCATCTCCCTCTCTCATTCGGATCTGGTGATATCCGCTCTTGAGATCAATCCTTGAAAAATAATTTGCCCCACTCAGCAAATCCATCAAGTCATCGATTCTCGGCAGTGGAAACCTGTACCTGATGGTGATTTTATTTATCGCCCTGGAGTCTGTACACATCCTCCAGCCTCCATCCTTCTTAGGACTTAGTACTGTCGGAACAACACATGGACTCAGACTCTCTCTAACCAGTCCTTTGTCCTGCAAATCCTGTACCTGCCTTTTGAATTCCTCGTTCTCCTGAGGTGTCAACCTGTATGCGGCTTTATTCGGTAAACTTTCTCCGGGTATGAGATCGATATGGTGACTCACACTCCTCATCGGTGGCAATGAATGAGGTAGTTCATCCACGATAATGTCAGTGAACTCTCCCAGCAGTTCCTGAATCTCCTCTGGCAAGTCGTCCACTCTTGTGCTTGTCAGGACAATTCTCGGCTTCCTGACAATAAAGAATTGTGGATCTTCATTCTTCTCCATCTCTGTGAGAAGCTCTTTCCCACTCATGAGAAGTATTGTGTTGGTTACTTCCGGCTTCACTTCTTTATCCTTTATCGGAAGCAATTTATGGGTTCTCCCATCCTTCTCCAAGGTGTATGTGTTCATCCTCCCATCATGAACAACATTTATGTCATACTGCCATGGTCTACCCAGCAAGATATGACATACATCCATGGGAATGACATCACATAGAATCTCATCATGATAATTCCCAATTTTGAATTTAACTAAGCATTGTATAGTGACACTTACCCGGTGTCCTTTTTGTAACCACGAGACTTTATATGGACACGGGTGCTTAGTTGTTTCCAGCTCCAGCTTTTCCACCATCTCGGTTGAAACGAGATTGTCAGTGCTCCCACTGTCAACTATGACCTTGCATTTCCTGTCCTTGGCTGTACAAGCCATTGTGAACAGTCTGCTCCTTTGCACTGAGCTGTCCACCTCTTTCTCAGGTGTCAAAAGGATCTTATGCATCCCAAGCGACCTTCCGCTGTCTGCATCCTTTGTCTCAGCATCATGCCTCTGCGCCTCTGTGATGTGAGCTTCACTTCTGTCCATTTTCCTATCTGGACAGTCAACGGCTTTGTGTCTGTCTTTTCCACATGTAAAACATGTGATGACTCCACCTCTGCCTCTTCCTCTACCTCAGGTACGAGGAATTGTGTTGGCATCAGCATAACCGCCACCCTGCTCTGCATGTTGCCTCCTCGGCTCAGCATATTGCTGCCTCTATTGTGAGGTTCCACCTCCCTCAACCTTACCCTGAGGCCTCTTCCATTCCTCCTTGGGCTTCTGAATTCTTTCCTGGGAAACTGCCTTGCCTCTGGGCTGACTTCTGCCTCGCCCTCGCTGACCTTTCTTGCGGCTCATCTTCTCTTCGGATTTTAGAGCCATTTGGTACGCATCCTCCACCGTTCGGATGGTAACCATGCTCAATTCATCCTGAATGTCATACCTCAAACCATTCAGGTATCTTGCCACCTTTTCATCATCGCTCTCTCGATGACCTGCTCTAATGTTGAGCCTGTAGAATTCTTCGGTGTACTCCTTCACCGTCATCAACTTCTGTCTCATGTTATGCATCCTCCTGAACAGAGTGATCTGATAATCTTTGGGGATAAACTTCGATTTCATCTTAGTGATCATCCTATACCAGCTCTTGATTTTCTGTTTACCTTTGCAGTCCCTATCAGCCTGCAATTCCTCCCACCATAAGGTTGCATGTCCTTTCAACTTGGTAACAGCGTGCCTTACCTTCTTTTCCTCTTCGATGTCCTCATAGTTGAAGTAAGTGTTGAGTGCTCGGATCCAATCCAGCAACTCCTCTGCATTTAGACTCCCCTCATAGACGGAAATGTCCATTTTCGTCTTTGAGCTCATCCTAGCGATGGCTCTAATCAACCGTTCGGTCGAAGCATCCTCTGCTGTGACCTCACCTTCATCATGTCTAGCTTCCTCTTCCACTTCAGAATCATTGAACTCTACTGCACCAGCTCCGCGTCTCTGCGCAGTCTCCATCTCCTCAAGCCTTGCTCGGAGATCTCTCATATGTCGTTCCATCTCTAGATTCCCTGCTGGCCTACCCCTTCTTCGGGCGTCCCTTTCTTCTCGATCAGGTGACTGCCTTTATCTTCTGGGCGGCATTGTGTCTTCTCTTCTCTGTCACAGAAAATAGAGAATTCGGGCTCTGATACAACTTGGCGCGAATTCGCAACCCTCACGGTTCAACCTGCCTCACCAGGACCTTCTTCCACACGGCCCGAAGAGTCAAAGACTCTTCCAACTCCCACTTGGGAGTCTTTACTACCCACAGTAACTCCTGCTACGACCTCCCTTCGCTTGTCGGGAAATCGGGTTTAGCGGTATCGCGAAACTCGTTTCACAATCTCGTGCAGATCGAAACTCTGAACCCCGAGTTCCGATGGTCAACGATCAACACTTCCACGTGTCGGGGATTTCCCTATCGGTAAATCGGCACTTGAGATGTCACGATACACTGTCTTTGCAAATCCCTGAATCCCGAGCCCCTATGGCACGTGCACTCTCTCCCTGGTCACGTCACCTCCTTCCCTCATGCGATCGGGAATCGCGGGATCGCGCTTTCGCCCGTTGAAAAATTCTTGTAACGAGAAACGTCGAACGCCGAATCCCGACCTCCCGAGATCCGCTGCCACGTGTCCCCGTGATGATCGACGGCTCCGATGGTTTTTGGGAATCGCGACTCACAATTTCAATGAGTCTGCGCCTCACTTCGTCAAACGCCGAATGTCGATATGCGATGGCTCTTAATTCCCTGCCTCGAAGATCTCCTCCGCTTCAAAGCTCCTCCTATTCGGATCTCTCCGGGGTTTGTTCCCACCGAAATGGAAAGGAACTATCCCTCCTGAGCTTAATTTCTCCCACTCCTTCAACTAAAGGTTGGCGCACTCCTTGCACTCGACCCAACAACTCTCGAAGTGTTGAGTTCTTCCAGACTCTATGCACTTCCTGCAACAATAGTCTGTGCCTTCCTTCGCTCAAACTAGTGACTGAAAACTTCAGGTTTGACCTGCACTTCACCTGCACGGCTCTGCTAACCCAATTCAACTCCTGGGCAGATGAGAATGAGAGTTTAACCACTGAGCCTCATCAACGCACTCTATGCGGATGAATTTAACTGCACTCTATGCAGGAATCTCCTGGCTCAGACACAGAAACAATTGAAACTCATTCTTGTCTCTCAAACTTCAGTTGAAATCCTGAAGACTCATACACAACATATTCAAAAGCAAAATGCATGACAGAAAGCAAACATCCATGAGAATAATATAACACAGAGAAACAACACAAACCATGAAAGTGAATCAAAGACTCTCTTCTATTAATTCAATCTGTACATGGGTGTTTTTCACAAGTTCTCTGCTCTGCTCTGCTTTCTCTCAATGATAATCCAGAATAATACAATGATACAAAGGAGGGTGCCTATATTCCATTTGCCCTCTCGAAATCTGAAGCTATCAAATCTACAATAAATTCCTATCTAACAGCATTAAAACTAATAAATGCCTTCCTATCTACAATACAATACAAATGCGCTTCATTACATCAACTCATTAATGCTTGGCGCAACAAATATCAAGGTAGGATTCAAAAAGAAGTTTGTTGGCTTGTCCAGCTGTCTTTCTCTGCTCCACGCGCTGGCTCGCTTGATGAGTGAGCGATGCTCCTGCATCACTTGTCAGAAACAAAAAATACTTGATGTTAATGAACTTCGGCGCAGTGCACTTGGATTTCAAAATACAGTGAAAAAATGAGCTTTGACTCTGATACTTCATCTGTCAACTCTTCAGTTGTTACTGGTTCTTGAACTACTTCTCTGCATCCCTCTCCCTTTTTCTCTATGTCTCTATCTATCCATCATCTTCTAACTAAGAAACTTAGACTTATATAAACTTCCTTCAAAATATAAGACCAACTCAACATTTAACTCAACCATAATTACGACTGACTCTTCAACAACTTAATTTTAATTCGAGAAGACAGAATTTAGCTTCATTTATAGTTCTCCTTCTTGCCGACTGACTTTTGAGTAAGTATGGGAATTTGCATTTGTAGACTTGTGAGGCTGTCTGACTAACATTTTGACTACTGATAGATTTCGACTGACAGACAAATTGATGGTGATGTGAAGATCTCACCAACTTGTAATTACAATTTCCAACACTCCCCCTTAATTTTAAGTTGGTGGAGTTACAAAAGAAAATAACATAAAAAATTTGAGTTTTCATTTTACTGTCACTCATCTGTTACTGCATGGATTCCCAGATTACTGCACAGATGCTGAAATGCATCCAATGTGATTCTTTTGGAGTTTCCATGAACCTTTAGATTAGGCTCACTTCATACATAATATCAGGTCTTGTCATTGTTAAATACATAAGACTGCCTACCAGTCTTTTAAACAGTGTGGTATCCACTTTGGACCCTTTATCTTCCTTGCTTAACTTTAATCTTGTTATGACAGGTGTTGGTGTTGCTTTTGAGTTTACCATATTGAATATATTTAATATTTCATGTGCATACTTGGACTGTGAGACAAATATACCAGTTTTGGACTGGTGCACTCCTATTCCCAGAAAATATCTCATAAGTCCCAAATCAATCATTTCAAATTCATCCTTCATGACTAACTTGAACTAGTCTATGCCAAAATTACCTATAAATATCAAATCATCCACATATAAACAAACAATTAAGACATTACCTTGCTGATTTGATTTGATGTACAGTGTTGGCTCATTTTCACTTCTTTGAAATCCATTCTGTGTGAGATAGGAATCTATGCGACTGTATCAAGCTCTCAGAGCTTGCTTTAATCCATACAGTTCTTTCTTTAATCTTTATACTTTGTTTTATTGTCTTGGAACCTCATAACCTTGTGGTTGTTCCACATATACTTCTTCTTCTATGTTTCCATTCAAGAATGCTAATTTTATATCCATCTGATAAACTGGCCATTTGTATTGTGCAGGAATTACTTGTAAAATTTTCAGACCCCAACCCAGTTTTAGTCTCGCTGATTTTTTAGCCAATGTTTAATGCCCAAACCCAGTTTTATATCAGCATATAAAAACTTAGCAGAAAATAAATTTCAGAACTGAAACATGAGGATTTTGAACATCGTTTATAATGCAGAAATAAAATATCAGCAGCACATAAAACTCAAAAAATATAGACACGGGAATTTTCGGTCTAACATCGACCCTGGAAAAACCCACAAGGGGAAAACTAGTGTGAGAGGGAGATTTTCTTATTTAGGAGCTTTTGAGAAATTTCTTTTACAACATATTCACTTTCATAAATTTACAAACTTATCTGGACATTCCTGTAGCTTGCTTCTTGATTTTTGAACCAGAAATTCGTACCACTATATAGTTGTCACAACATTAAATCTTGTAAAGAATGTCCTCATTTTGCATGCCAAATCTCTGCTACAACTGTATGGAAAAATCGACTTAGCAAATGCCTTGAAAAACATGCCCAGCACCTTGAAAATCATGCCCAAAAATTATGGCAGTACGAACCTCGTTTTCTATGCAAGTTCGTACGGACTGTACGAAATTGCTTTACCCAGAAAATCGTGCCCAACACCTTCCTCGATTTCTGTGCCTAAAAAGTACTGTATGGTATCCTTGGAACGCATGCCATCCTTTCCAAAAAAATTTCATGTTGTTCTCCTCGTCTTCTGTGCAAAATAAATGTTGTACGACCCCTCAAATCCGTACTATATGAACTGATATTAAATGTTGTTTGCTGTCTCGTAATCCATGCCTATTGTTTTCCTTGGGATGCCTTCTCTCCTCCTACAAATGTTGTCTCTCTTCTCAAGCTCGACCCCTCTCTTCTCTTTTTCTCTCTCAACAAAAATGCATGAACAACAACCCTAGCTAGGGTGTTCCCTCCTACCCTAATCGACCTCATGAGGTTGGTGAGTGGTCTCTTAATCCAATGGTTGAGACTGGATTAGATGAGTGGTTGAGATTTTGTGTCTCTTCACTCACCCTCACTTTAGTCATAAAGTCACATTTTAGTTTGCATCTCACAAATTAAATGACTAGGGGCCACATTAGGCACTTTCTCACCCCTTAGGTTCCTAGGGATGAGAAACACTTGCCTTGGTACTTTATTTAATTAAAAATTTAACACTCCCTCATACCGAGGAAAGTGTTACTCACCACTTCAAGCTTGTCACTGAAAAATACAAACTTGCCTCTGCCCAATGCCTTGGTGAGTATGTCTGCAACCTTCTCCTCTTTAGATATGTACTCTAGCTACACATCTCCTCTCTAAACATAGTCACAGATGAAGTGATAACAAATATCGATATGGTTAGATCGATCATAAAAAACTTGATTCTATGAGAGTTTAATGCAACTTTGATTATCATAGTAAATCATAGTAGGCCTCAACTGCACACCGAACAATCCCACCAACATCTTGTGAAGCCAAAGGGCCTCACAACTGGCCTGACTGGCTGCCATATACTCAACCTTTGCAAAGCTCAAAGCCACTGAGTTTTGTTTCCGACTGAACCAAGACGCAATTGCTAATCCCAATCCAAAACAACACCCTTAAGTGATTTTCGTGTCACTTACACATTCTGCCCAATCTGAGTCTATAAATCCAACCAGACGAACTCCATCTCCTCTCTGAAAGTCCAAACCATAATCTACCGTACCACAAAGATCCTTGAGCACATGTTTTTCTGCCACCCAATGAACTCTCCTAGGCTCGACCATGAACTAACTGAGAGTGTTGACAACAAAACAAATATTTGGCCTGGTATTGACCAAATACATCAATAACCCAATCAACTAACGATTCAAAGTGGAATCCACCAACTATGACTCAGAAGCATGAAGTTTCTTCCAGTTGGTAATCATGGGAGTGGTCATGGGCCTTCTATCCCCCATTTGAAATATGCTCAGAATGTCACACACATACTTCACTTGTCCTAGGAAGATGTGTCCAGGCTCCTGCCAAACCTCCAATCCCAAAAAGTAATGCATCAGTCCAATATTAGTCATCTCAAACTCTAAAGCAAGGTTCTCCTTGTAGCTGTTGATGAGTCTCTCTTCCCCTATAATGAAAAGATCATCCACATATAGAAGAATAATGAGAGGATCCTCTCCAACCACAATGAAGTATAGGTTGGGATCGACCTCACTCTTCTCAAAACCCAACTATTGCAAATAGGCATCTATCCTCGAATACCAAGCTCTAGGAGCTTGTTTCAACCTATACAATGCCTTCTTCAGTCTACACACATGAGACTCTCTCCCATGCACCTCAAATCCCAATGGCTGCTCAATATACACCTCCTACTTAATAAGACCATTCAGAAATGCAGTCTTCACATCCATCTGGTGGATCTTCCAACCCATCTCTGCTGCAATGGGGATCACTGTCCTAATCGAAGTGTATCTAGCAACCGGTGCAAAGGTCTCATCATAGTCGATTCCCTCAACCTGTGAAAACCCCCGAGTGACAAAGTGAGATTTGTACTTCTCAATGTTGCCATCTGCAGCATTATTTAGTTTATAGAGCCACCTGGAAGTCACCACTAACTTCCCCTAAGATCTAGGAACAACCTCCCAGACATCGTTCTTCATGATGGAATTGCACTCTTCCATCATGGAATCTCTCCATACCTGTCTACCAGTGGCCTCCGCAAAAATGGAACACTCAGACTCCCGAATATTGCTCACCATCGCGATGTAGCTGCAAAGCCTCTCGGGAGGTTTACTCTCCCTCACTGCCTATCTGGGATTCCCCACTGAACCCTGTGCCTCCCTCAAAGTGTCCTGAAGCCACTTGGGCTTCCTCCTCTCTGAAGTAGTGTCCTCCCTTCTCAAGTAGTGTCCTCCCTTCTCAACCCCATCTCCTGAAGACAATGATCTTGAAGTAGACTCTAAAGTCTGAAACCTATGGACCAGTAGCCTGTGAACCTCAAACCTATGGCCGTGTCACATGTGAACATGTCGTCCCCGAAACTGGTGGCCCTGAACTCTGTGTAATTGTAGTCTGCTATGGACTCACTTGAATCTGTGGTGAATATTGCTCACCCTTCACTGTCCCTCTAGACTTCCTAAAGGCTCTGTCCTCCTCAAATCTGACATCCCTCCTCAAGACAGTCTTCCTCAAGGAAGGAAGGTATATATGGAAAGGCTTTGAAGTCTCACTGTACCCAACAAAGATCCCTCTCTCTTTCATGGGATCTAGCTTTGTCCTCTTCTCATAAGGGACATACGAAAATGTGATGCACCCAAAAATATGAAGGCGCCCCACATCAAGCTTCTTTCCAGAGAAAGGCTCCTCAGGAGTCATGCTCCCCACAGCCTTGTGGGGGCCCATGTTCTGCAGATAAATTGTAGTGTAGCATGCCTCAGCCCATAGAAATAGTGGCAACCTTTTATCATGTAACATGGCTCTCGCAGCCCCAACAATGGTCCTATTCTTCCTCTCCGCAACCCCATTCTGCTGCGGGTTGTAAGGAACAACCAACTCCCTCCTGATGCCCTCTCCTGCATAGAAGTCCATGAACTCCTTGGAGGTATACTCACCCCCATTGTTCGATCTCAGGACACTGATTTTCTTCCATGTCTGGTTCTCCACAAGATCTTTGACCTCTTGGAACCAACTGAAGACCTGTCCTTTGGTCTTCATGAAGAAAATCCAGGACTTCTGAGAGAAGTCATCAATGAATACAACATAGTATAGGGAACCATTCAACGATGGCGAAGACATCGGGCCACATACATATGAATGTATAAGATCAAGTATCCCTGCTACTCTACTGTCACTACTCAAAAAAATAGTCTTGGTGTACTTTCCTAAAGCACACCCCTTGCACAACTCATGGTGCTATGAACTAAAATTTGGAACTCCCGTCACCATCTCCCTCAGAACTCTCAAAGCCCCATGGTGCAAATGTGCCATCCTCCTATTCCATATCTCACATAGGTAACTGTTACTGCTGGTAGAATGAATCAATGCTCTCACTGGCTGGAAAAAAAACTTGTACAACCTCTCATGTCTAGTACCAATCACTTTGGTCGAAGTGATGCTAGACCCTCTGGGGAAAAGAAGCACCTGCCCATCATGGAACAAGACCTCATAACGCTTCTCCTGAATAGTAGAAACTGACACTAAGTTCTTCTTCAAGCTCAGAACATATAGAACCTCTATCAAAGTCATGGGAGGCAAAGACTTCCTCCGAAATGATATGGTCCCACAACTAGCCACCTTGACCTCCCGGTCATCTCCAAGCAATACCTCTGCATCTCCACACTATGTAAGATCTGTCAAGTGCTCACGAACCACTGTCATATGGTGAGAGGCACCACTGTCAATATACCAAGTATCTGAAGTAGTGGTCCTCGAGGATAGACACACAATCAAGGAAAATTCCCTGTCAAACTTGGTGGAAAAATCTTCCACCTCTACTGAAGTTGTTGTTTGTTTCCTCTTCTTGTTTGGACACTGACCTGCATAGTGACCAAACTTATGGCATGCAAAACACTTGACTTTTCTCATGTCTTTCTTCCCTTCACCCTTGGGCTTGGGTTCTCCCTTTGGATCCTTTTTGAACTTCTTCTTTCTAGTGGTATCAAGAGCCACATTATCCTCCTCATGACTTGTATATGAACTACCATGTACATAACCTCTCTGTGTCTCCTCCTGAACAAAGTCATCCCAAATACGTTCCCAACTGGGAAGCTTCTCCCTAGAAAAAATTCCCTCCACAAAAACAACCAATTGTTTGGAAACTCCATTCAATGATTTTCTCACAAGATCATTGTCAACTATGGCTTCCTCCATAGCTCCAAGCTCATCCCTCACCTGTGTCAATCTAGTAAGGTATGTGACCACATTTTCAGCCTTGGTCATTTTTATGCTCTTTAGTTTTTCCCTCAAAACCATTTTTCGGTTCTCATTTGTACTCTGGTACAATTTAGTCAAAGACTCCCACATCTCATAGGCATGTGTCTTCCCTGTCAAGTGAGGAATAAAATGATCCTTGATGGTAGCAAGAATAAACCTCTTAGCCTTGATATTCTTCTTAGTG
Organism: Picea engelmannii; assembly: GCA_009831015.1. NCBI lineage: Eukaryota > Viridiplantae > Streptophyta > Pinopsida > Pinales > Pinaceae > Picea > Picea engelmannii. The sequence goes on along the minus strand of ML779503.1, from coordinate 40,983 downwards.
TAGGCTACAAGAAGAGTAGCATCAGTAGGTACCACAACAGGATGAGTAGTGGTATTTTCCACAATGTCCCATAACTCATTTTCTTGCAAAAGCAAGATCATCCTCTCCTTCAAAGCACCAAAATTTGTTGCCCCATCAACTTTGTCCTCAACTCTCAAACCTATATCCATTAACCCTTCTCTACTAAAAATAATAAATTTAAAAATCTGCCGTGTGAAGTGACTGTTGTCCCAACTTCCCAACTTTCTGACTGCTAAAATCTCTGCTTGCCTTCAACTCAGCTCTAATACCATGTACAATTTTCAGACCCCAACCCAGTTTCAGTCTCGCTGATTTTTTAGCCAATGTTTAATGCCCAAACCCAGTTTTATATCAGCATATAAAAACTTAGCAGAAAATAAATTTCAGAACTGAAACATGAGGATTCTGAACATCGTTTATAATGCAGAAATAAAATATCAGTAGCACATAAAACTCAAAAAATATAGACACGGGAATTTTCGGTCTAACATCGACCCTGGAAAAACCCACAAGGGGAAAACTAGTGAGAGAGGGAGATTTTATTATTTAGGAGCTTTTGAGAAATTTCTTTTACAAAATATTCATCTTAAGAAATTTACAAACTTAACTGGACATTCCTGTAGCTTGCTTCTCGATTTCTGAACCAGAAATCTGTACCACTGTACGGCTATCACATCATTAAATGTTGTACAGACTGTCCTTGTTTTGTGTGCCAAATCTCTGCTACAACAATATAGGAAAACCCTACTTAGCAAATGCCTTGAAAAACATGCCCAACACCTTGAAAATCATGCCCAGAAATTATGGCAGTACGAACCTCGTTTTCTGTGCAAGTCTGTATAGACTGTATAGATTTTCTTTACCTAGAAAATCATGCCCAACACCTTCCTCGATTTTTGTGCCTGAAAAGTATTGTACGACGGCCTTGAAATGCATGCCAACCTTTCCAGAAATTTGTGTTGTTTTTCTCCTCATTTTCCATGCACAATAAATGTTGTACGAACCCTCAAATTCATACTGTACAGACTGATATTAAATGTTGTCTGTTGCCTCGTAATCCATGTCTGTTGTTTTCCTTGGGATGCATTCTCTCCTCCTTCAAATGTTGTCTCTCTTCTCTTTTTCTCTCTCAACAAAAATGCATGAACAACAACCCTAGCTAGGGTGCGCCCTCCTACCCTAATCGACCTCATGAGGTAAGTGAGGGGTCTCTTAATCCAATGGTTGAGATTGGATTAGATGAGTGGCTGAGATTTTGTGTCTCTTCACTCACCCTCACTTTAGTCATAAAGTCACCTTTTAATTTGCATCTCACAAATTAAATGACTAGGGGCCACATTAGGCACTTTCTCACCCCTTAGGCACCTAGGGATGACAAACACTTGCCTTGGTACTTTATTTAATTAAAAATTTAGCATTTCTACACTATTCTGACTGTGTCCATGCATGCAACTAGTGCAAAGGTTTCATTGTAATCAATTATAGGTTGTTGTGTAAAGCCTCTCGCAACTAATCTTGGCTTGTACTTCTGTACTTTTCCTTTTGCATCTTGCTTGGTTTTATAAATCCACTTGACACTTATGACATCCTTATCATTAGGTACATCTACCAATTTCCATGTTTGATTATTCTCTATGCACCTAATTTCTTTATCCATGGCTTGTGCCCATACTTCCTCTTTGACAACTTCTTAAAAAATTAATGGATCATCTATTTGTGAAAACAAAGAAAAAACTGAGAATGAATTTGTTGTGTCTTCATTATAGATGTCGCACAGACTTCTTGTCTTTATTCGTAACAAACTTGCTAATGTTGGATCTGGAGAAGTAGAAGTATTTGGACTGCTTGTTGGTGTTTGTTGTGCTCTATGTGTGGACTGCACACTTGCTAATATTACCAGAGTATTCTGCACAATAATTTGCGTTGCAGTGCTAGGTGTAGATGAAGCTGCACATTGGCTTGTGTATGGTGTTTGAAACACTTCATCCTCTACGTTATCGTTCTCCATTGTGTCAATTATCTTCACTGTCTTTTCTATGGTTGCATCCCATGCTTCATTCTCTATGCGCTAAATATCACAACTGATTATGACTTTTCTTGCGACTAGGTCATACAACTTGTATCCTTTTGTTTCTTTAGAATACCAAACAAATATACATTTTTGTCCTTTGTTTTCCATCTTCCTTCTCAGTTCATCTGGAACAAGTGCATATGCAACGCAACCAAAAACTCTTAAGTGCAACACATTATGCTTTGATCCTGTCCATGCTCCCTGAGGAATTCTATTATTCACACTCTTTGTCAGAAATTTGTTCAAGATGTATACTGAAATTGTTATTGCCTCGGCCCAATACTCATTTGACAAATGTTTGGCTATCAACATACTACACGCCATTTCCATGATGGTTCTGTTCTTTCTCTCTGTGACACCATTTTGTTGTGGTGTGTATCGCGCAGTAAATTGCTTGTACATGCCATGAACTTTACAAAAGTTATGAATTCACTTGACATGTATTCTCCTCCTTTGTACATTCTTAGACACTTGAAGTAATAACCACTATGTTTCTCCACTAGTGATTTAAACTGCTAAAAACAACCCAATGTGTCAGATTTATGTTTTAGAAAATAAATCCATGTCTTTCTTGATAAATCATCAATGAATGTTAGAAAATAAGTACTACCTCCTATAGACAGAGTTTCCATTGGTCCACAGATGTCTGAATGTATTATTTCTAGTGGATCTTTTGCTTTGTAAGACTTTCCAACTAGAAATGATTCTCTATGGTGCTTGCCAAATATGCAACCTTCACATATCCTTTCTGGTTTATCAACAAATGGTAAGCCTTTTACCGTATCCTTTGTGTGTAGTAGTTTCATACCTCCAAATTTCAAATGTCCAAATATGAAATGCCATAGCCAGGAGTCATCCTGTGTTTTAGATTGGAATGTTGCCTTCATTTCTATGCCATTTTCTCCTTTCTTGATACCGTGTGCACTATTTTCTTCATTAGTATTGTGCGTGATTTCTGTTGTAAATGCAATGTCTAACTGTGCGCTTTTTATTTTTTCAACAATTTGCGCTGTGTTCTTATTCTTGACTAGATTTAATGTTAATGGGAACATTCTGTTACTTGTCATATGGATTTTTGTGATAAGTAAATTTCTTGGGCTTTTATCCATAATCACACAGTTATTATCTTCCATGTAAATTCTATATCCTTTTTGTAACAGTTGTCTTGTACTCATCAGATTATGCTTCAGACCAGAAACATAATATACATCATACATAACTCTCTCTTCTCCTTGTCTGGTTAAAATATTTATACTTCCTTTTCCTAAGAAATTGACTTGGATATCTGTTCCAAGTGTAACCTTGGTCTGGACTGACTCATCCAAACTAGAAAACAATTCTATGTTTCCTGTCATGTGGTTACTACAGCCTGAATCTAAATACCATATGTCACATGAACTTGCTTGAGAAACATTGCATTCAACTAGTGACACTATATTAGACATTTCTTCTACGCTAGACATAGCTACAACACGCACCATAAACATAGGGAGATTTTGGTTATTTGTATTGTGTGATTGATCTTGAATTTCTTGTTCCGATTATACTGTTTATTTCTGCACTCATATGCATAATGTCCGTACCTTTTACAGTAATGGCATTGAATCATTGATTTGAAAGTTCTTTGACAAGTTGATTGGCTGGTACTTGGGTTTTGACCTATTCCACCAGTATTTCCAGGATTGCTACTGCATCCACTTCTGTCAGAACTTCTTCCAATTCCTCTAGATTTAGATCTCCCCCTTCCTCTTCCACGACCTATAGTTGACTGTGTGGAAAATTCATTTTCTAATGACATATTTGACATTTTCAATCTATGTTCATGATTGACGAGGGAAGCTTGCAGTTCATCTAGACTGAACTGACTCAGATCTTTTCCTTCTTCTAGAGTTACAACTAGAGTATCAAATTTAGGAGGAAGACTTGTAAGCACTTTCTCAACAACTTTTCTATCATCTATGGTTTCACCGTGAGACTTAATTTGATTTATCAGTCCAATGACATGTGTGTAGAAATAATTTACCGTGTTTGAATCTTTCATTGACATAGTTTCAAAATCTCTTCTAAGAATCTCAAGTTTTGTAGTTTTTACTTTATCCATACCTTGATAAGTGGTTTGTAATATATACCATGCTTCCTTGTCTTGCTTTTGATGATGCAATTATTGGAGGTATGCTCTCATGCATGGCTTGATGTATATAAAACGCCGCCTTTCCATCCTTCTTTCTTTGTTCTTTCAACACATCTTTCTTAGCTTGTGTGAGGGCATTATATGCTGCCTAATCTGTTGGTTCAACATAACCATTTTAGACTATGTCCCATGTATCTTGACCTCGGACCAAAGCCTTCATGCTCAAGGACTACATCTCATAGTTCTTGCCTGTAAAAGTGGGAGGTTGTAGATTTGAGGTAGAAGCCATTTTTACTTTCAACGAAGTTTCTACTCTGACAAACTCATTCTGGTAGAACCTTCTCTGATACCAATTTGAAGGGAGAAGAGGGGATGCACACAGTCTACTCCATGAAACGCAGTTTAAAATATTGCGCACCAAACAGGCTACACGACAGATTTCTCAATATCACTGCACAGAGCACAGACCGCCAGATTGTTGCAGACTGTGAATACACACACTAAATATAATGATTTACGAATGCGAAATATAATAGAGAAATAACACATAAACTTTTCAGAAACACAAAATACTTGATACTAATGAACTTCGACGCAGTGCGCTCGGATTACAAAATACAGTGACAAATTGAGCTTCGGCTCCGATACTTCTTCTGTCAACTCTTCAGCTGTTGCTGGTTCTTGAACTGCTTCTCTCCATTCCTCTCCCTTTTTCTCTATGTATCTATCTATCCATCATCTTCTAACTAAGAAACTCAGACTTATATAAACTTCCTTCAGAAGCCAAGAACGACTCAACATTTAACTCAACCATAATTACGACTGACTCTTCAACAACTTAATTTGAATTCGAGAAGATATAATTCAACTTCATTTATAGTTCTCTTGCTTGCCCACTAACTTTTGAGTAAGTATGTGACTTTGCATTTGCATACTTGTCAGACTGTTTGACTGACATTTTGACTACTGGCATATTTCGACTCATCGACAAATCGGCGGTGACGTGAATATCTCACCGACTTGTAATTACAATTTCCAATAGAAAATGGTTACAAAATATTTTAATCTTAAATCCTAATTTGATAGTTATTAATTGAAGATGCTGACATATTTTTAATTATTCTCTCAAATCAATAATAGGATTTATTGTTTATAACTCGATTCCCACATTTAGCTGATTAACCAAGATCAATATTTCTATAAGTTTTTATTGTGGATAATTAACAAGCACTACCTCAACTTCATTGGCAGGCATGTTTCTCAATTTAAAGTTATTTATGTATTTTTGCATTCAATTATGCTTTCAATTTAAAATTTGTTTTTTTCTAGCATTTAGTTAAAAGGTATACATTCAATTTAAATTTTATGCAATCAATTTAAAGTTATTTAAATAAAATTATGCTTTCAATTTATGCATTCAAGTTAAAAGTTAAAATTATGCGTTTAGTTTAAACTTATGACATTCAATTTAAATTTATTCTGAGTTGAATATAAATTTGTGTTCAATTTAAAGTTATAAGTTCAATTTAATTTTTGTGTTCAATTTTAAGTTTGTTATTTATTTATTTGTGTTGGCGTTTCATATTATGGTCATCTTAAGTTTCATATTATATACGTGTTCATTTCAAATTTCAAGAGAAGATGAGTAATTTGATTCCAACGATCGGCTCCATGCATGCCGATCAATTCAAGATTGGCTCTAAGATTGAAGATGTGCTTTTGTTTTTCCTCATAATTTTATCAGGTTTTGGATTCGAGGGGCTGAGAGTAATTTCTGGGAACGCTTGCGCTTTTCCACCCATGTTCAAGATTTTTTAAGTAAGTAGAATCTAATCAGTTATAAGGGGCTAGAGAAAGAAGCAAGTCATTTCCTTTTCATTAAAAGGTGTTGTTTATACCGATCAATCATTCATGAGCCATTTGGCATGATCCCTCTAGCATAGTTAGCCTTGAATATTTGGATTCTCTAAGTATGGACTTATTTTGCACTTGTTTGTTTGTCAAGAATAATGTTGAATTAATAGATAAAATAAAATCTGTTGTTCTCATATATAGACAGATGGAAAGCTAAAAAAATGCTCTCAGATTGTGCTATTTTATTAGAGAACAATAATCCAACTTGTGGCTGATAGTACTCATATAGAGGAAGATAGCAAGCTAATGAAGATGCTCTTAGATTGTGTTATTTTATTGGAGAAGCAATAATACAACTTGTGGATAACGATAGTTGGTTTTGGAATGACAGAGTTAAAGGCTTCATGGGGTACCCAGTGACAGAATCAATTAGACCATGCAGTCTTGGGTCTTCTGGACGTTGCTAGGGAAGCCATAAGAACCAACAACCTAATAATAATCATACCGGTTGCACTTCAAAATATGAATTTAATAATTATCTTATGATGAGTTTTATTATTTAGAAAATTCGATTTCCAATTGCAATTCACGTGGTAGTTTTAAATATCTGTAACATCCCACTCTTGCCCACACTGAGTGAACTTATTCTTTGAGGACATTTCCTTGCAAGTGATCTAGATTATTATACTATTGGATGTTTGATTATGATTATGAGGCATTATGGATATGATGACATGTTGTTTTGTTGTATTGACATAGATAGGTGTTATTGACTCGATTCTCCTAAGTCTGCATGATTTTGGACCTCGAGGATGCAAAGGCATCAATGAAACCCTTGGACTCTGGATCGAGTCAAGGAGTGGAATATTGGGGTTTGATTTTTGTATATATGATATAAGTACATCTGATTAGATGAGATGATTATGAATTTTATTTATGAAATAATTCGTTGATGATGCAGGCTAACGATAACTTGTTGACCAGACTCACATGTGGTGTAGAGGGGTCACGCATGACAACTAGAGACGTTGAGCAAGAGGTGTGGACAACGACCCTGCCACAACCTACTATCACTCATGTCATGGGTCGAACAATAGATTAACGATTAACTACTTCGAGAAGACCCATGATGTCATGAGGGTAGACTGCGACAGTTGCTCACGATGATTCTAATGGGAGTGCAATAAGGCAGGGGCCTTATTCCTTAGAGGCCCTTAGTCTCCCACAAGATCACCAGGAAGAGTATTGACTCCAGGGTTTTTTGATGTCTACCAAGTCGGTCAAGAGGCGAGTGGCACCCTTGGAGCACTTAGTGCATCCTGAAGGGCACGTCGTGCAAGAAAAACAAAAAGAGGCAAGTGGAAACCTTGGAGCCCATAGTGCGTCCTGAAGGGCACGTCGCGCAAGAGAAACGGAATGAGGTGAGTGGCATCCTTGGAGCACTTAGTGTGTTCTGAAGGTCACGTCGCATTGTTAACTAATAAGTGAATAAACCCACATGGTCTTAGAATGATGATGTGATAAGAAATATTTAAAAACAATCTCCCTAATAAAAATGTCACCCAACCTAGGAAAATAAAATCTAGGTCTAAGTGATACTTGTGGAAAAAAATAACAATAATAATAATAATAACCACCATTAAACATGTGACAAGAAGGGGGTAATAAATTCNGGGATTAAATTTAAAAAAAAAAAAAAAGGGAAATGATTGTTTGGTTATATATGCTAATTAAAATTTATTAATTAAAAACAAGAAGGGGTAAAAGAAATTTTTTCTACACTTTCTAATTTGAGTTTAGATAAAAAGGGAAAAAAGGGAAACTTAAAAGAATTAGGAAACTAAGGGAAAAAGGGGAAACATAAATAAAAAGGGAAACATAAGGAAAAAGTAGAATGACTAACTTGGTAAGGAATCTTGCCTTTAAGAACTTTCTAAATTGAACTCAACTAGAAATTTATTAAGGGCATAAGTCATTAAAATGTGTAAGGGAATATGGGGACACCTAGGAGCGATTTTAGGAATGTCTTTAGGTGGGTGAGGGAAATAGGAGTAATTAAATAATTAATGAAATTAATTTCTGGTGCAACTAAGGGGATGGGTAACATGTGTATGGGGGAGGGTTTTTTTTAATTAAATTAATGAAAAAAAAAATGAAAATTTGAGAAAGAAATCACATAGAAACTCTATAAAGGATGGAGGAGGAGGAGTATGGATCTCTTTTTTTATGCGTAACATTACGTTGCATAAGTTTTGACTTGACTGACTTATCTTTTGGGAGTTGGGAAACCTAGCTCAGGTAACATGTGGTAACTTGGTCTTGCGAGGTGAGCTAGGAGCTAGTTGTTCTCTTGTATAGTGTGTGTGGTTGGTCCCTTTGAGGATCGAGGGGCTAAGGTGGAAGAAGAGTACCCCTAGCATTGGCTGGGAGGTACGAGTGAAGTCACATTGGTCAGTAAGGGAGATCTGAATGGTGTGTGCGCGGGACAATGACCTGGAGCAGTCGAATTGGGCTATGGTACATATGCATTTATTTTGAATGATAGATTAATATTTTTCTTGTGCCTTCATTACTGTACTTCCATTGTGTAAAAATAATGTTTTATTCAACATTTTTAATCAAGAACTTAATGTGATCATAGCTTTACGCTCGCTACATTGAATTGATTTCTTGGGAACCCCGATCCCTGATTGCTATGATTGTCCTATTGGTTTGATTGATTATTTGAAAAGTTTGTTCTTTATCCTTCGTCCTCATCGGTCCATGCCTGAGCAGTCGACCAAGAGCTGAATCGACGGTCATCACTTTGGTGCATATCGACCTATAGATTCTAATGCCCTACTTTTCTATGCATGGATGATGAACGAATGATGTTTTTTCCCAACTGTATGCCCTTGTTGATTGATTCATGGTTGAGCGATTAGTCTTGCCCCTTCTTGTGATTGATTTTTTTGCGTTGATTGATTCACGGCTAAGTGATTGGTGTTGCACCTTCTTGTGATTGATTTTTTGACGTTGATTGATTCATGGCTCACAGACTGGTCTTGCTCTTTCTTGTGACTGATGCTTCTTCCTTGATTGATTCTTTTCTCAACGATTACCGTCTGCGTTTTCCCATGTGAATGTATATCTCTTCATTAAACCAACTTATCTCTGCGTTTTCGGTTATGGATATTCTCTGCATCCTACCGAGAAATTCACTCAGCAAATTCCCTTGAACAAAATTACCAGGATTTTTGGGAGCAATTACTGATGAGAGATTGCTAAGATTTGACCATTTACTGTGGATTTGTGGAGTTAAATTCTCCTTCGAAATGAATGTTTACACAACGATTTTTGGACAGTCGTTTTGTATTATCTACAAAGTGAATTTTTATAAATGTTAGCGAGCCATAGCATGTATCTTATATGTTACAGACATCTATCTATAATATAAATACAACCATCTTTAATATATCTATAACGATCTGATCAGACAAAAATCTTAATGTGTACAACCAATTTATTATTAGCAATGGACAACGATATGGTTCTTTAATATGGTTTTTTATTTTCTTTAATATACGCTCAGTAATAGACAGTGTCATTGTTATCTCCTTAATATGATGGCGATTTCGTTTTTTTGTTCACCTGCGTTTTTTTTAAACATTAATTAGACATCCTGCGTTTATTTAACATCCTTGAATTATGCCTGTTGTGTTTTCATGGAATGGAATAGGCAGACCGTATTTGAGTTTTTATATGACAGTAAACGATTTGGATTTTCCCCCAGTAAACCACATTATTTTCCTAATTGCTTTTTTTATTACACCTCAACAAGGTCGATAATGATACAACAATCCCACTTTTAAAACCTGCGTTATCATTCAACGGGTTGTACCTTTGCCTTAATGTTAAACTCAGCGCTATTTTTTATGGTAAAACTCAACTTTTTTATTTGATAAAACCCAACGATTTGTAGGATATAACTCAGTCATTTGTCATTCCTAAAACTCAGCGAATTGATGGGCAAACCCAGCGAATTGTTGACAGCTTTTTAATGGCAGTGATAATGATAGACAATGATTGATTGACAGATTTATAATTATTTTGAACGACAATTGTAGCGTTTTAAGAAGCAGCTTTGACTCCGCATTGATTAATGGACAACAGGTCCTTTGTTTGCTGGCAGTTAAATCTTGAGTCTTGATAGCTAATCTGATAGATTTTGGATTGCTCTTACACCTTGCATTTTATTATACACTATAGATACCCTATACCTTTAATAAGACGATATTATCTTATTCACCCAAAAATTCTTATTTCGTTTATATCTTATAATACACACTGCGATTTCATCTGTTGCATGACAGCTTGATCCCCTATATTTTTGCTTGCGATTTTCCTCTGCAAATATATTCATTGATGCGGATTTACTCGACGAATTTACCATGTGAATTTCTTGTTCTTTGACTGCGACCTTACTTTATTTTACCTTAATTTGAGTGAAATTGCAGTGCAATTTTAATATATATAATTGGCTACGATAGTGCCTGTCTCTTGACTACGTAGTCACATGCTACACCCCTTTTTATGAGATTAGTATCTTATCATGCTTTGAAAATATTTGAAGTTCTCCCTTAGGGTTCCAGGAATGAACTTGTAACTTTTGAATGCTATTATGCTTTCATTTATGGTCAATAAATGCTAAAAATTACCACACCTTTTCCTATTACCATACCTTTTTCCTTTTTGGGATATGTTTGTTAGTATTTCAATATCAACGAATAGCACTCTTATTGGCACTCGAAGTAATTGTTTCTTATGAAATTGTCATAGCCTATTATGTATTTGTCATAATTGGTTCCTTATATGTCTATTAGTTGTCAGGATATGCTCGTGAATATAATAATTTTGCATTATAATTCTCTACATTAAATTTAATCAATCAATTCTCTCTTTAAAACAAAATGTTTAACATTTGAGTGATTTTGAAATTAAAAAGAATATTTTTACTAATGAGGGATACCCACTCTACCCACTCTAGTTCTAGGAATCTTTCATTTTAGCCTAAAGGAAGGAAGTTATCAAACATCCGATGGATTCCTTACATAGTTCTTTCTATAGGAACACCTCGAGGAATAATAGTAGTATTGACAAAAAGAGTTTTTTTAAATCCTTTAGAAGGATTATGAACTATAGCTCAATCAAAATCTATGGATATTTTTTTTTTCCTTAAGATGATTCCCCTCTGGAGAAATCATGGTTGTTTTCAAGCCATTGGTTGTGTATGTTATATATTAAGAAAAAAAAAAATTCACTTTTTGCTTCGCTTGTAGTTGTAACGAATCGGGGACGCTACATATGGTGTCAGAACGAGGTTCTACCTATGACTTGGGAACACTACGACTTTCGTTCATATGCTATTTGATTATAATGTGGCTAGTTAAGTTGACTTATATTCGTGCACGTAATCATGGTTAGAGGACGCCTTAGAGGCAGATGACGGGGTGCTAGGAGAGGAGCCGCGAAGCCTCCAGTATCATCCGCACCTTAGGGGTGTAACCCCTAGGGAGACGAGTAAGTTATTGGGCAGGAGCATACAGCAGTGGGTGATGTGGTTGGGCTAATGAGGTCTTTTCAGCGCATGTCTGAGGCATTGATTAGTCGTTTGGACCGAGATGAGGCTAGGGTGCCAACACCCCTTGAGGGTCCACCTCTCAGTCCAGTTGGTACTGTTAGTATTCACCGCAAACTCGAGAAGGTCAAATTTCTCGAGCTCTTTGGTTGGAGAATATGGCGATGTGCTTTGCACTTGAAGAGAGCAGGAAGAACAGAACACGAAATTAAAACAACAGAGAGAAGGGGAACGTATACACAACTGAATTGAAACTAAGACCAATGTCGAACAGGTTAGATAGATATGAATTTATAGAAAAATTACAAGCTGCAGGATTGTCTTGAAGCCTCTAGAGCTTCCGACGATTTCTAGAAGTTTATTGATATTTTTCTGCAGTCCACCGTCTTTGCCAACTACCACATTTAATTATGCTTCTAGATGTCTTTCTATCGCCATACTAATAAACATTACAGGTTAATTAATCTTTGTTTTAACACTCCCCCTTAATGTTTATTAGGATCAACATACACTTATTAAGGGGATACTTCTTTAAGTCATATCATGCTTCTGAACTTTACAAACTTTACAGTACTCAAAGCTTTAGTAAATATATCAGCAACTTGATCTTCTGTTCTGCAATATTTCAACATGATGTTGCCTTTCTGTGTTTTCTCTCGAACATAATGATGATGGATTTCAATATGTTTGGTCCTTGCATGAAAAACTGGATTCATTGTTTATTGTATTGTGCTTTGATTATCACAGTAAATAATTGTAGCTTCTGTTTGAGGATGATTCAATTCAGCAAGAATACCTCGTAGCCATGTAGCTTCTTGTCTTGCAAGTGTTGCTCCTTTATATTCATCTTTTGTTGATGATAGAGAGATTGTAGATTGCTTCTTGCTACTTCATGAGATTGCTCCCAAATCAAGATAAAATATATATTCGGAAGTTGATTTTCTATCATCAATATCTCCTGCCCAATCAGAGTCTGTATATCCTGCAAGTTGAACATTACCACCATTTTTATATTCAAGTCCAAGATTATAAGTTCCTTTGATGTATCTAAGTATTCTTTTAGCTCCATTCCAATGTTCAAGATGAGGATCAGACATAAATCTAGAAACCATTCCAACTGCATAAGCAATATCTGGTCTCGTGGCTGTTAGATAGAGCAAACTTCCAACCAACTTTCTATATAGTGTGCCATCAAATTTTTCTAAAATAGATTTTCTTCTTAACTTGGTCCCTGCATCAATTGGAGTTGGAGTTGACTTGCAATTCTCCATTTTGAACTTCTTCAATAGATCAAGTGCATATTTTGGTTGTGATAGAAGAATTCTATCTTTTTCTTACCAAACCTGGATGCCAAGAAAATAATGTAATAATACCAAGTCTGTGATATCAAAAGCCTTATTTAGCTGCTTCTTGAAGTCATATACCTAGCTTAAACTTCTTCCTGTAATGATTAATTCATCTACATATAGGACAACCATTATGATATCACCATTGCAATTTTTGACATAAAGATCAGGATCATAAGGACTTCTTGTGAATCCATCATTCAAGAAGTACTTATTAATTTTGGAGTACCATGCTCTTGGAGCCTGCTTTAACCCATACAATGTTTTTTTAATCTTACAAACAAAATTTTCTTGACCAACCTTTATAAAACCTGGTGGTTGTTTCATATAAATTTCTTCAAGTAAATTACCATGCAGAAAAGCACTTTTTACATCCATTTGATGAATTTCCCAACCAAATTTTGCAGCTAGAGAAACTATAATGTGAATTGTAGTCATTTTAGCAACATGAGCAAATGTTTCAGTATAGTCAATACCTTCTTTTTGTGAGAATCCTTTTGCAACCAATCTAGCCTTATGCTTCTTGATTGCTCCATCAAATGTGAACTTTGTCCTATATATCCTTTGCAGCCAATTAGATTTCTACCTTCTGGGAGAGGAGTCAACTCCCAAGTTTGATTCTTCATTAAAGAATCAT
>ML779502.1:476196-494796 GCA_009831015.1 Picea engelmannii | reverse complement strand
AGATATTCCTCAATTCTAGTTTACATGTTCTTATTTTTTCAATGAGACAGGTTTCCTTGTGCACTTCAGAAATTAAATCAGGAAGGGAGCCCACAGTTAGTGACCTCATGGACCTCATTGGTGAGGAAAAATGCAACGGATTTCAACTTCAAAGACTACATAGATCAATTCATTCACCCAATTGTTTTCATGTTGAAAAGACAAAGCCAAGGATCAATGAAGAAATTCAGAGAATCCTGCACCTTTCTGATCTAGCTAAGACAGGGGATTGGTACCTAGACCAAAACCACACAAAGATAAGAGTGTATGGGTGTGATATGCCACCTTACAGATTTCCCAAATACCTCCATGTGAGGATTTTTTCATTAGAATACATAAGGAATATGCTCAATTCATATGACATTCACTTTGTTGCAGCAAAGAAGAAGTTCCATCTCAGGATCAAGACTCAAATTGTCCCTTTCATCTACAACAACAGATTAGCAGGGGAAGAAGCGGATAACCTCTTAAAACATATGAGGTTTAATTTGAGTTCCACTTGGGCATATGACCCGTTTGGTATCATCTATGAAATCAGAGTCAAATATAGAAGTACTCCTTATGCTCACACATAAAAGCCAGAGGTGGAGAAATATATGAACCAGACAGACTGGAAGGAGAACACCTTACTAGAAATATAAGAACAACCTACCCCTGTAACTTCTTCACATACCAAAACACCCCAAAATAAAATAGAGAATAGATCAATAAAGGAGGTTTCTTCTTCATTCACAAAGGTATCAGTCGAGGACTTCCAAGGAAGGAGAAATGCAGTCCACCATAGTCTTGGAGGGACCACATTCTTAAACCTATTCAGACAGTGATTTTATAGTGTCTACATCATCACCATCAGTTCAAAGACATCGATACGCTACTCTGACAGCTGAATCAACTCATGGGAAAACAGAGTCAAACATCTTTGAAAAGTATAAAAAGATCAAGCAAAGAAATGAGCTCCTCAACAACAACACCTATGCTCAGTTCTAGAAGCAGACCTCCACTGCTCAACACAAAATTTTGTCAGCCTTTGACATAGAAAGATGAAGAATTCAAATGACATTCTTGCAAGAACAAGTTCCCCATCCTAAAACAACTGCAGACTATAAGAAGATTTCCTTTGAGTTTGATGTAAAGGATGTCCATCCAGTGGACCAAATGGATATGCACAAGAAAACATGAGAGATGATATTCTCAACCTTGAAAAATACCTTAATGACTTCTTCTAAGTTGTAGGTATCCTTGAACAATATTCAATCCCAATTAAAGATGAAGAATATCTCTTTTTTGGCCAAGGACAATAAAATCAAATCATTAGAAGAATTGGTGCTGAAGATTGGGTATGACCCAAGAAATATCAAGGAAGTAGAGGAATTGTTAAAAAATAAGAATGATGATATAACATCTCTGATAAAGTAGCAAAATCTTCCAGCTACAAAATATTCACAAGACAAAGAAGTGGATGAAACTGAAGTTCACAAGGAAGAAATCTTGAATCTAATCATGGAGAAAAATGCACAAATAAGAGAAATGGAAGCAGACATGGAAAAATTGATAAAGGAAAAGGAACAAAATGTTCAGATGGCCATAATCCCATTGGAGGTAGTCCCCCTAAGAGGAATCAAAATAACAAAAGCATCCACATCAGCAAAAATTCCATCAGCAATCCCAATACAAGTTTCAGATGCATCTGACAAACTTGTAAAATCCATGGAAGACATGTCCATCCAAGGGGAAAAGATCAGAAAACTGCAGGAAGAGGTAAAGAACTTATAGGAGTTGAAGTCAATTTTCTAGGCTAGTCACCGGGAAGAGATGCGTAAGTCTCAAAGACTTAGTCAACAGTTACAATAATTAGAGAAAGAGGCTTCCATGGAAAAACCCTTAGCCCAAGCTAAGGAAAATATTTGGGTAGATATCAACAAGTCAATGTCATAAATCTGGCCATCCATATAGATCATATTTGAACAACATGAGTTAGTATAGAAAGCCATAGGATCAATTGAGATCATCAAGGAAGAGTTAGGAGAAAGACCTACATAGGCCAGTGAACTTATCATATTTCTAAACTCCAAAAACAAGCAAGAGTTAGAAGAACTAGAAATTGAGGAAAAAATAGAGACCATCCTTGAGATCAAGAAGGTCCTAACCAAAAAAGGATTGATGTTGCAGCTAGAAGAAAATCTCAAGTGATGTACATAGGTGTGCATAGGTTTTTCAGTAAGTTTGAGGTGATACACAAGAAAGGGCTTCCTGGATTGTTAGTACTAAATGACAAATTGATCACTCTGTCTGATTACAAACATAAAATGAGTGCAGTGGCAAAGAACAGTTCAATGTTTGTAGGGATACAGGGAAGTATTATTGGTAAATCTTTCCTGGAGACATTACAATTAGACTTGAGTATTCAACATGAGATTAAGAATATCTTCTTCACTAATCCTACCTTTTTCAAGTATAGAAAAATGGATGAAATATATAAGAAATTACTCAAGATTTCCATCCCAGGTAAAAAGAGGTGGGAAGATCTGTGTGCACTACTTGAGTAGAGACAATTTTGGTGTTCTAATTATCATGGAGTAGCTAGCCAAATTCAAAGAGATGAGTCACCAACCACTTCCACCAAATCATCACAAGGGATCCGAGCAAATCACCAAATCCCTATATTTTGTATTTTAGAGATCTAATTAGTTAGCTATTCCTCCATAATATCCTGTTCATTTATGACAGGATCTGATGTAAATAGTTTTAAAAATACTTCTCTCTTAGAAGTATTGTGGGTTCATTTTTTCACCCATGGGCTATTGTGTAATTTCTCAAAGGATCGATGAGTAATAAAAGAGGCTTATTCACAGGATTTTTGTGTCAGATTGTTGGTGATGTGCTTTCCTTCTTTGTCAAATGTATTTTCATTCTCTGTGATCATTGCATTTTTTCTAAATTCCAATCTTTAAAAGAAAGTCTAAAGAACATAATTTATTTCATTATACTTTGTATCTAGGTTTTTAATGAATTTCATGGTGTTCATCTGAAACCGACTGAAGGAATTATTAGATTCTCCTCTGCTTAGTGGAATTTCCCCTCTTTTCCCTCTTATTAATTTCATTTAATTCCAATAGATCCAACAATATTACTACCCTTCCCTATGGATACAACCTCATAAAATATGAAATTGATCCCCATATTTAAATATAGACCCCATAGCCCAGTGGAAATTTAAGCATTTTTTCAGCCAATTATTTCAAACAAACAAACAAAATGTGAACTGTCATAACTAGCATGACATTTTAAAACTCAAACAAATATAAATTCTATAGAGAGATCCCTCTCTGAGGCTGACAGGGCTAGATCCCATCTTCCAAAGTGGTTTGGTAGTTACCTCTATCTTTTCTTCTACAACCTCTGGAAATTACGGAGTGATAACATCTGTAAAAAACTTTCATCCTTATATTCCACATTTCATAGTTTTTACCATCCTAACCATCAAACATTGGTGTTCCATTATATTTCTATCTATTATCCATGATATACCTTCCAACATTTATATTGATTCTTGAATGACCTGCTCTGATACCAATTGTTGGAATATTCACCAATACTAAGAGGGTGGGGCTGAATCAATATTGAGCACTTTTTCCCAATTTGAATCACAACATTAATAGATCAAATATTCCATTCAATTATGATTTCATTTAACATATCATAAACATACAACCATAAATAATGCATCACATCATAACCACATATACACAGTACACCCGTATTTTATGTGGAAACCCAAATGGGAGAAAACTGCAAAATGCTTTCATATATATCAAAATATTATATTCATAAGAATCACCAACTTCCAAATTCTATATCACCAACTTGAAGGAGGCTCCAACCCCCTATTTATAGGCTCCAAACTAAAGGATGCTACAAATCCCTGAATACTCCAGCTCTAACCCTTGATTTATAGGCTCTAACCCGAAGAAAGCTCCAACTCCCTATGTTCTTCGGCTCCAACTAGAAGGAGGATACAACCCCTAATTTATAGGCTCCAATTTGAAGGAAACCCCAACTCCATGTATTCTCTGACTCTAACTGGAAGGAGGCTACAAACCCCTTTCCTTTCCCCTTTCTTCCACCTTGAAATATAACTATAGAATCAACCTATCACCAACACTGTCACTAATAATGGACCTGTCACTAATAATGAGCCTGTCACTGATAATCGTTTTCCTTGATAATCAACCTGTCACTATCATCATCCAATATACCATTGTCCATGTTAATGATACTAATAGCTCATCATAAATACCATCATCAATAATACTATATCATCTCTCATCAATCATACATCAATACCATCACCAATATGCACATCAAGTCATATGCTAATATATGTGCGCCATATCATCCATGTAACAAGCATGTGCCATATCCATAAACCATGTACCAATATATACCTCAAACATGTGCCATAACATCCATCAACCATGTACTAACATGTGTACCATAACATCCATCAACCATGTACTAATATATGTACTATAAAATCCACCAACCATGTACAAAGACATGCCTCAAACATGTAAACATATACCAAATTACATCTCAAACTATGTTCCCAATATCCAATATGCTCCTCAAACCATATGCCAAAAGCATGCCTTAAACATGTGACAAACCATCCAAAGATATGCCTTAAGAATATACCATAACCATCAAGATAAAACACATAGAAAGAATAAATTTAGGAATGTAAAAACCTACTGTATGTGATCATATACATTCATACCTTCCTCAACTTCAACAACGAGAGAATATCTTCATCAAACTTTACCTTAGTCTCACAGGACTAGTTTTTGGATTAGTCACAAACCTTAACTTTCAACAATCATAAATGCATACCTATAATTAATAAAGATCTCAAACTTGTAACAAATATTCTTCAATATCTTCTCTGAAATTCCTCCAATTTTCACTCCTTGAATCGTCCTTGAAAAGGAGTTATAGTGAAAATGACATACCTTGATGAATTATGGCCTATTGTAAAGAGAGAATTTGGAGAACATGCCACGCGTTGAATATTTGATGCCAGGTTTGGAAAATAACACACAATATAATAGGGATTGTACTGTTTCCAATTTAATTTGTCTCGTATCATTTGTATCCTCTATGAAGACGATATGACTGTTTTTCTTCGAACACTTGTTTGAGACTAGTTTTAGGACTAGTGAAAAACCCTATCTTCCATAGAGTGCATATCCAAAAATTAAATGACCCTAAAAATGAAAATTTTACCACAGGTACCTTGATATGTCTTAACAACATCCTCCAATTATCTATATCTGAATCATTTTATAAAAAACAGTTATAGTGAAAATGTTAAGATGACTTTTAAATAACATACCTTAGAACACATCATCACAAGACTTCATCCTCCCTTGGAATTTTTCCCTTCTCACTTCATCTTTCCTTTGAAATTCACCTCAGACTCCTTTGTTACCTCATATAAGAATCACTTAATTTTATGTAACAAATGAACTCGTAGGTACCTTATTTATACTGGATTTGGCACCCTCTTTTTAGGGACGACTTTACCCAAATTCAATTCAATTTAATTTTTAATGATTATTCCATTTGGGCTTACTTTACCAACAATATCCTTAATATTTATTTTAATATTAATTGCAATGGGGTCGACTTGTAACTTCTTGTTTGCAATATATTATATTATTTTAATTAATTTGGGGCCGACTTGTCACTTCTTGTTACAATTGTTTACGACTTCTTAACCATACTTCAAAGCTTCCATATTTAAGAGGGCATATCTCTTTAGTTGTGAGGAACCACATGGCGTATCACCTACTGTTGGAAACAAAATGATGAGTACTATCCATCTATAATATTTTTAAATGCACCAATGTATTCCATCATACTCTTTTTCCTCAAAAAACTTTGGGCTTCATGACCACATCTCTAGGCTTCTTGTAGACTTCTTCAAAGAGTCTTCCCGTGTGGGCCATGCTTAAAGCTATGCCATAAGGGGACCAGTTTGGAGACTTCTCCAAATAAAACCATCACTTATTCCTTCAAAAACCCCATCACGTTTATAGGCTTCTTATAGGGTTAACATGATTCTTCTATGGTTGACATCAATGCTTCTAGACTTATTATAGAGTTGACATCAATGACAACTAACTTTCCAACAAAACAACCTAGTAATTTTAATCGCAAGGATGGATACAAACTTAGCCAATCCTGGAAACCCACCATTCACCACCTGGATCATTAAGCTTCAAGTTTGTATCATTGTTCTATTTTCATCCTCTCCCTCCCTTTTTATCCTTTCAGTTTACCTTGTTTCCTCACAATCTAATTATTCCCTCAGTTTCGTGATTTCCACCTTGAAAAAGCCTTCTTAATTCTTTGTGTTCTCTTTGTCTATTCTAATTAATGCTTTTACATTATTATCATCATCATTGCCTCATATAAACTCTTTTTTCATTTATCACAAACTCTTATTATTTTCATCATTAATCTTTCTCAATGACTCTTAATACTTTATTAAGCTCCCCAATTTATATACTTCTCAACGTCTAACTTTAATATATTTTCTCAATGGATAATTTGAATACATGAATGATTTATTATTCTTCGATCAACTATATTAATTAACTATTATGAATTCTTTTTTATATTACTAATACATTATTCTCAACAACTTAAAATCCTATTTCAATGGATAATTTGAATATTTCATTATTTTATTAATTTCATCAACTTTTTACTTTAATTTTTTACTAATTTTGAATATTTTATCTCAACAACCAATTAGACTATTTAATAATCTCTCTTCCTCATTCCCCCTTTCAATGGTAATTTTCCTATCCTACTCTTTTAATACAATCCTCAACACTATTTTCCAACATATTAGCTCCTATGTCCCTAATGATGTGTGGAGTGTCCACTCGAAACGTTGGGCATTTCAAAACCACATACACAATTTTTATCCAAAATATTTTCTAACAACATTCATATTTTTATAAGGTTTTATGGAACTAAAATTTCTAAAGGTAAAATCCTTTCATCTCTTTCTTGAAAGGTATTATTGTGTGAACTCCATGGATGTTTTCTCTTTAAAAGGTTATTTTTAGTTTTTTATTTTAAATAAATGTGCATAAAAAAATTGTCGACTTCTAAAAATAATAAAAATATATAATTTACACTAGTACTCTTGAAGACTGAATATAGCCATTCCTCACCTCAAAAAATACTTCCCACTTCCATTCTAGAATGGGAAATGGTTGTAACATCCCTACTAGATGTTTATATTTGGTCTTCACCTTCTGGCATTTTAGGCATTTGGATACATAATTAGCCACTTCTTTCTTCATTCCAGGCCAAAAATATTGGTCTCTTACAGATGCAATTGAGTTGTAATATCTTGGGTGCTCAACATATGGAACATTGTGCATTTCCCTCAGCATTGTCTTTTTCATCTCAGTATAATTTGACACATATATTTATCCTCTATACATGAGTATTCCATCCTCTTGCAACTTATAATATTTAAATTTCCGTTGTAAATTACCATGTTGTAATGTTTCTTTTATTGCCAAATATGATCTAAAAATGTTGCTGCAATAATTTTATTTTTCAGAGAAATTATGTACATCCTAATGGTTGCAATATGAATTTCATGATCTGTCCTGCTGAGTGCATCAACCACTTGATTTTTCTTGCCTTTGATATGCTTAATTTCAAAGTCATATTCACTCAGAAATTCAAACCATTTAGTTTGTATGGAATTTAATGTGGGCTGTCCAAACAAATGTTTTAAACCATAGTGGTATGTTCTTAGCTCAAATTTCCTCTCCATCAGGTAATGTATCCACATTTGTAATGCATGAATAATGAATGCTAATTCTAAGTCATGTGTAGCATAATTCCTTTCATGCTCTTTTTTTATGGACTCGTAGCATACCATGTTATTTTTTGTGTGAGGACTTCACCGAGCCCTCCCTTGCATGCATTTATGCACACCAAAAAATATTCATATGGGTATGAAATATTCAATATTGGCACACTTTCCAAGATGTATTTCATATGTTGAAATATGTCTTCACACATGGGAGTCCATTCAAATTTCACTCCCTTCTTTTGCAAAGAAGTGATTCGACTTTCAATATTTGAGAATGCATTTATGAATATTTAGTAATACCTTGCAAGACCCATGAATGATATAAAATTTGTCACATTTATTTCTAGTAGCCATCCTCTAAGGACTCTATATTCTTAGGATCAACTGCTATCCCTTATGAGAAAATTATATTCCCCAAGTAGTGAATCTTCTTTTGATAAAAGATGCACTTAGATTAAAATACAATTTATTCTCTCTTAAAACTTGAAAACCCATTCTTAAATGTTTCTCATGTTCCTCCTATGTCTTTTATTAAATCAATATATCATCTAGGAACACAATTACGAACTTGTCTAGGTATTCTTTGAACACTCCTCCATTCATTAGGAACATAAAAACAATTGAGGAATTTGATAGCCCAAATGACATTAATGTGAATTCATAATTCACATATATTGTCCTGAATGTTGTCCTACTAATATCTTCTTCCATTATTCTCACTTGATGATAACCCAATCTCAACTCAATATTGGAAAATATTCTTGCACCTTTCAACTGATGAAATAAATCATCAATCTTTGGTAAAGGATATTTTTTCTTTATGGTGACCTTATTCAACTCTCTAAAATCAATACACATCCTCAAGGTTCCATGTTTCTTCTTTACAAACAATATTGGGGTTCCCTAAGGTGACACACTTGATGTATTTACCCCTTCTTTAAAAAATCTTCAAGCTGCATTTGAAACTCCTTCAACTATGGTGTGCCCATTCTATAAGGTGTCTTGGACACTGGGAAAACTCCTAGGACCAAATCAATGGAGAAATTAATGTCTCTCTTTGGTGACATTCCTAATATTTCCCAAAAAAATCTTCAAAATCCCCCAAGACCAGATGGTATTTGCCAGAGAAAACCCTGGCCGTTGGCATCAGGTGCACGTGGTGATAGATCGAGTGTGGTTCAAAGTTCGACACTCTAGAAGATCTGAGGTGTGTTGTGCTTTGGGTCGAGAAATTCCAAAGGCCCGAAGGCCAGAGTAGATATCAATCGCTCATTTTAGAGTGCACTTGGACCATTGATTGGAGTTCTCCACATGTTCAAAGTTCAAAAATCTGGAAGGAAGTGCGGTTCAAGGTAAGGAAACCATTGAACACCGAAGTTACGAAGTGACATGAACCATCGATTTGAGAATGCATCTGGATCCCTCTTGTTCGTTGGATCCAGACTTTAATCAACACCTCAATGAAGTCTTTATTCAGGAGGATGGTGATGTCATGACATTAAACTCCCTGAATGTCATAGCTATGAATAAACATGAACCGTAGACATAGAGGCCCTTTAGGGTCTTTCCTGATCGTTAGATTTAGACCATGGTCAACCCGACATTGACCACTCCGGGAGCAAGGAGGAAGTCACACCATGAACTCCCTGAATGTCGAAGTTATGAAGTAACGAAGGAAGTAGATCCAGGGATTACGTGGAAACACCTTGACTGTGAGATCAAAAGGCTTCTAAGGTCATCAATAGTGGATGACATGGAAATAGGACGTCACCCAGGGTGACGTGAACCCACAAACGACGTGCCACGTGTCACCTAGATTCATACGTTTTGTAGACACTATATGTCCATTCAAATGTGACACATGTCACCCACTGAAGTGGCCACATTTTATCTCTGCCTTGTCGCATGTCACATTCCTGGAACACATTCGTTTTTCTTATTGGAAGGTGGAATACTCAAGACCCTCTTGTCCTTACCCCTGCGTTTAACACGTCACCTCGAGAAAGAGTGAACCCTTATGGATTCCAGGACTTTAGGACTACGGTGGTCTAGGGTGCAGTATCACAGATAAGACGGAATGTACGAAGGTCGAAGCCACGTGGTGAGATTTCAAGCTAATTCAGGAATTCGGGACTCTGGAGGATAGGCGTGTAGAAAAGAGAAGATACATTCAACGTCAAAGTGTCGAACGTCGAACATCCATATAAATCATGTGTTAAGTAAAGACCATGTCCCATTGTTGGATTGAATGGTGGACGAACCTCCCCGTTGATGTAGGAACTTGGGGATGGTATGAATGAGGTGGAGACATGTGGCCATGTCTGATAAATGCTTGAAGAATTTTGGAAGGCCATAACTTGCAACCCAGAGCTTGGATTTGAGCGTGGTAGAAGTCGTTAGAATGATATGGGTGAATAGAAGAGGATGTATACCTCAGGAAGAGGAATTCGATATGTTTAAGGGAAGAAAAATTTAGATTCCCCATTCCTTAAAAAATACTTAAGGGGTTGGGTGTGTTACAACTACTCTGACAATTTTACATTGTTTGTTAGGAGCGAGGAAGAAGCCCCGAAGCCTAAAGTCATGAAGTGAATCTACACCATAGATCATTAGGAGAGTTTGAGCCATTGGATTGGCTGTGGAACAAATCTGGGTCATTGGATCAAACCCAGACAAGAGGAGAAGTGTCATTGAGAAGATCATATCCCAGCTGTTGGATCTGGATGCAAGCGAATGTGAGCTGTAGATCTCATGGATTCAAAGATTCAACACTCCAGGATAAATTGGTTGTTGTTGTGCATAGTGGAGAATTCCCCGAAGTCCCAAATTCCATAATAAACACTGACCATCGGTTGTTGGGTACACATGTCTGTCGATTTCCAAGTATTCAAAAATTCAGCTCTCCGAAGGATTGTGGGTGAAATTATTTTTAGTGCAGAAAGTACTAAACTCCCAAAGCCCAGAGTAGATTCTAATTGTTCATTTTTGGTTACACATGGATCATGGATATCCACCCTTCACCAATTCAACATTCGATAGTTTGGGAGTCTAGTGGTGATTAGCAGCAAGAAGCCCTGAAGCCTGAAGCCCAAAGTTAATCACAATCATTGGATGTGGCAGGAAGGTGAGTCGTAGATTACTAGTTCGACATTCAGTAGTCCGAGATGTTTGAGTGTTGGATTCGGGAAACTTCTAAAGCCCAAAGTCATGGAGTCTCGAATTTGATCTTAGCCATATATCAAGGGATGAAGTGTGAGTCATAGATCGCCAGTTCGACATTTGGAAATTCATAGGTATTGTGTGTTGGAGTGGAGAAATGTCCCAAATCCCATAGCTTCAAAGTTCCTTTTATACACAGATCGTGGCAAGAAGCATGGATCATTGATCCCTGAAATCTTTCAGAATTCGCCAGTTTGGCCTTCGAGAGAATTCGCGTGTGTTGAGGGTAAATATTTTGAAGCTCGAAGTTACAGAGCACCAGAGTAACGAAGCTCCAAATAAATCCTTTCAGCTAAGTGCTCGGTTCTAGCTCACAGTCATATGTGATTTCTTCTAGGGAAAATGGGCTAGCGTCTGTGGTTTGGACTTGAAGGTAAAAGGGGCTTAGAGTAAGTGCTCGCGAGTCTCTGTTTTGTGCGGATTTTCACTTGAAGGAAATTAAATGGGCTTGCGATCATTGGATGGGATCCAATAGGGATCCAAGAGCTAATTCAACTCCTATGTGAATGATCATAGACTGGGAGGTTGCACGAGCCCCCTAGGAGGGGTGGGGGTTTGCATCATAGTGAATAATTATTCCAAATGGTGAAGTGCAACTCCTCTTGAAATTTATGATAGATTATGACAAAAAATACATCTAACAACCATAACTGAAATCTAACAAACAACCATAACTGAAACCTAACAACCATAAATGAAACCTCCAAGTATTCTAAAATCTAACAAAATTAAATCATTTAAAGGAATAAAAATCAAAATCAAATCTTGAACATAATTAATACATTGTCAAAATTTTAAAAGAAAAAACTTATTATATTTTGAAAATTTAGGATATATACCTTGTCATTAATTGCATCTTGTACAACCACTATATCTATAGATATAGAACTAATAATTTCTCCAATGCTAGTATCTGTGTAAAAAAACTAACATTTTGTCTCAAAACATATTTTAAATATTGCATTCTCGTGTGAGTTGATTGTCACTCCCCTGTCACCTTGTTGGTTGTGGAGCCTGATTATATTATTGATTAAAAGGTCTGTTTCAGCCATTCTTGGACCCCATTCCCTAACGGGGGGGGTGTGGGGGGGTTTTCCCCCCACAACTTTCGCCAGGGGTGACCATGGGGGGTAGTGACAATTTTTGTATCCCCCGCTGGTGGGGGATTCGGTGGAAGTGCCCCCAAAGTGAAATATTGGGAAAAAATTCCTAGTAAAATATTGTAATTTCATAGTCAATCTGGATCATTCATTATAAGGTCGCAAATCTGATGGTAGAAGTTATTTTTAGGGTTTTTTTCCCTAGAATGAAATCCTGTCTTATGAGGGAATTGTATTGCAACTGTGTATCATTGCCAATATTATATTCTGAGAGAGGAGACTATGAGAGAAAGAAGAGGAAGTTACAACATTTTAGTTGTAGTTTGTATCCCTTCATTTTGTTCGATAATAATAGGAACTGACAATTTATGTGGTGGACATACCTCACACTAGGTGAACCACATACATATGTGTCTCTATTGTATTATGTATATTATGTGTTTTATTTCCACATTTGTTTTATTTTATTGCTCTGTGATCATGTTTCTCTGACAATTGGTATCAGAGTGAAACATAACTCACAAGAAAAGAGGGTTAATGGTTCGAGTGGGAGCAATGGAGGAAGATGGAAAGTTTAGGGTCGCAAAATTTAATAGGAAAAACTACCAGTTATGGAAGATGAAGATGGAAGATTGTTTATATTAGAAGGTTCTATTCAAACCATTGGGTAGAAAAGAATTTGATGGCCATGAAGGATGAAGAATGGGAGGTTCTTGATAGAAAGTCACTAGAAATGATACAGCTGATCTTGACAACGTCGATAACTTTCAATATTTCAAAAGAAAAGACAACAAAGGAACTGATGGATGCATTGACTAAATTGTATTAAAAACCCTTGGCATCCAATAAGGTATTTCTAATGAAGAGATTATTTAATATGAAGATGTCAAAAGGTGGGTCTGTTGCAGTTCATTTAAATGAATTTAATACAGTTAATAATCAACTATGTTTTGCAAAACTAGACTTTGATTATGAGATCAAGCCTCTTCTAATATTGTGCTCATTGCCAGAAAGATGGAATAACTTGGTCATGGTGGTAAGCAACTTTGTCTCTGTTTCAAACACTCTAAAATTTGGTGATGTTGTTGGTGTTATCCTTAGCAAGGAAATGCAATGAAAAAACATAGGTGAGACATCATGTAATGCGTTAAACATGGGGAATAAGGGAAGACAAAAGGATAGAGGAAAGGGATCAGGGAACCGTGAGAATTCTAGGAAGTGAAGATCCAAATCGAGACTGGGAAAGATAGACGGCTGGAATTATGGGAAGAAAGGACATTTAAAGAAATATTGCAGAGCTCCAAAGAAAAAAACATAGTTACCAACTTAACGAGAACTCTATATTGTTCTCGTTTTGGGGGGGGGGTCCAATTTTTACCCTGTTTTTAAAAATGGTGCTACTGGTAGCACCCCCCCTCCATTTTTAGGTAATTTTTAGATATTTTAAATTTTTCGATCTACAATGTTTCCACATTATATTTTTTTAATGCTTATTTTTCATCTATTTTCAAATGTTTCAATTTTTTTTTTATTCAGCGGTGTTATTAGTCATTTTTTCATGTTTATTTGAATCTTAAAAATATTTTTTTACCATTTACTTTTTTGAAGTTACGATTTTTCATACAATTTTGTCTCCTTAATTAATTTATTGTTCCATACTTTTTAATTATAGTGAAAAACACCATTTTTAACACATTGTTTACGTTTACTTCAATACATTGAAAACACTTGTAGTTAAATAACACTATTTTTGAATATTTAGCAAAAAAATACACATTTTATAGCCATATATAATTAAAATAACCTATACATTTTGGTACATATTCCTTAAAATAACATGTCAAATAAATCATTTTTATGGATATAAATGAACGAAAAAATTCAAAATTTTATAAAAAATTATCATTTTCTTTCATATTTCTATACATTTTAGATAAAAAATGACAACATCTAATAAAAGTTTCCAATGTGTTATCACATGATATGTACTGAAGGACACCATTGGTTTTTGTTGGCCAAACAAGTGTCCAAAGGGTTTTATACATTCATCCAACCACCTAGTGTCTTGTCAATTCATAAATCAGATGCATTGGAGACTTTCCTGGAAGTTCGTAGCACTCCAAATAGGGCATGTGTTGAATATTTCATGATTATGATTTCTAAAGGGTATCTAATGGTGTTTTCTAAGATTTCAATTCCATTGTATCATCATACATATCTTGAGGTTCACCATTGTGGTTTTTCATCACCACTTATGAAAAGCGTTGCAAACTGCCGCTCCAAACTTTCTGAACTGGTCAATAGTATAAGTTTTAAGCTGATGACAAGATGGAGTTTTTGCACCAAGAAGTGTGATTTGATGCCAATTCTTCTGATGTAAAACTCTTCTACAGACCCATCTGCTGCAAATCGAACTAGTGCAACAAACTCTTTGTTTTGCACAGTTGCTTTGAAATATGGATATTCAAGACTTGTTTCAACCTTGTCATCATCATTTCATCCATGATTCCAGCTTCAAGTTACTTCATAACCTCTACACATATTGTTCTAGTATAAACATTACTTCCATTAAAACCTTAAGAAATATTTTTTTCTTACGATGCTTTAATTTGTGGTTATTGTTGCCCTTGGAGGAAATTATTCTTCTTTCATGTTTTGGAATTAGTTGCAGTTGTCACAGTGAAAAAATGAAACCTACAAAAAATTTGCAGCGCATCTTGTTGAAGGTGTTGCGAATTAATTAAAACTAGAAAAGTTTGCAATGCACTCTTATTTTCATAGTATCTCGAAGACTACGAACTAGGTTTTTCCCAAAATTGGTGTGGAGAAGAAACATAACCTTTTTGACTTGCTAACCAAAATTTAGCCTAAACCGGTTTGTCGTTTGGGAGAAATGTTGAAAACACCACCTACAGGAAAGTTCGCAGTGCCACTGTCAGGCGCTGCAAACTCATTTCCTGTACAAGATTCTTCTAAATATTTTATCATAAATCCAAAATGGTGATGTGGGTTTTTCTTAAATTTGTTTTGGAGGAGCATGATAACCTTGTTGACTTTCTGACCAAAATTCATCCTGGCCTAGTTTGGAATTTAAGATATAAAATTAAAACACCAATGCACTGCAAACTGGCACCGCAAACTCTTTGTTTTACATAGTTTTTGGATATTCACCTTGTTTGGAGGTTGCCACATATAAAGGAGGGTTCAAATGGCTTCTCAAAGATAATTTATATGATAAATGACACCTTCACCTAATATTTATCTCCATTAAAACATCATGCAATGAGTTGGAAACAAATTTATTAATGAATTCCAACAATTTCATGAAAATTAGCAATTTGTTGGATCCTTGTCTCTTTGAATGTTTCCACCTATCTCCAAGGCCTAGATTCCAATGGAAGAGATGGGTTTCGACACACTAAGCATATTTTTCATGTTATTTTCTATTTAATGGGTGATAGGTATCAAGAGAGGGGTTCATGTGATTCTAGATAAGGTAACTTATACTATGTTTTGCAGCCAGCTGTGAAAAGTTTCTATGACTGTATATATCAAATTCGAGAATATTGGTTAATCAAAGATCAGTCTCTTTTCTTATTACCATATTATGTATTCAATATTTCTTTGATTTGGATTGTTGGTGAATTATTCATATCCATTACTTGTTCAAATATTTCAATAAATGATTTGTTGTTATCTACTGGTGCAAGTGTTATTAGAGCTTTATTTCTTATTATTTAGGAGGTTCCTTTTGATGAGAATTTATGCTATATGTGTCTCAGCATTTCCTGTTGCGATCTGATACATTTATTATATGTTTATTTAGTTCTCCATATTTCATTTATCTTTCAAAAACAATGATATGAATTTATTCAAGCCTTGCTTCCTGGTATATACCTTGTGGATATTTTGTGTCGATATTTAAATATAATTCCTTGAATATTTGTTGCACTTGAGTTTAACTTCTACAAAACGTTTACCAAATTATGGAATCTATTGATGGGTATTAGGCTTGGTATTTAACAGTCTAAGATAAACTCCTAGTGCTAACATTTTGGTACCATTGCAGGGGATCTAAGACACAAAGATATTTTCCTGGGTTGTACGACAAAGACAATGACAAACACTTGATGGTGAACAAGTGTTGGTGACAAAACAGACTGCAACTTTTCACCATGGAAACTCCACAGATTTGAATAACTTGTTGGTGATTCAAATCAGTCACAAGACTCAACTGAAGAATGATCTCAGATAGAAAAAGATGAAAGGAAGACACAGGTAGTCCAGGTATCAAGTCATAAGTTTCTTTCAGGAAATTATTTTGTTTTTCCTCAATTTTTTCCTTTACTTTCCTTCACATGTGAGCAGAATTATCATTTGTTTTGTCTATTCGAATGACCATAATCCTACTATTATATATCCCTCTTTGGAGAAGGACAATCTACATTCTTCTTGCATTGTAGATGTTGATCCCATCACTTTAGCTAAAACCCATGAGGAAGATGATGTACATATATCCATATCTCCTGAACCTGATTATTCTTGTCATCCTATAGATTATAGAACCGATTTATTACCTTCTACCATTTCTATTGAAACTTGCAATCAACATGTTGAATCTCACTTTCATTTCACTAAAGTTCATTCAAGAATTAGAGAGAAAAATTTTAAACCCTTAATGTTGTCATCTTCTCTTCATCCTTACCCTCATAAGTTTCTAGAATATTTGCCTCTTTTTATTGGGGAAGGACATATCACAACTAAGAAGCATTTGAGAAATTTTCAAAATTTCATTGACAATTTGGAAATCATGCATGAGGATGTTTTCATGAAGTTATTTTCAAAATATTTGGTTGGGGATGCTTCTTTGTGGTTTAAAAATATGGAGGTTGTTTCTATTGATTCATGGGCTGAGTTATATTGTGCATTCTTAAGATATCGAGGAGAGAAAAAATCCTTTGACCAATACTTAACCGAGTTTCATGCTTCAAGGAGAGAGAAGGATGAATTTATCACTATATTCAATAGGATGTTATATAGTTTTATTTGTAGTATGTCTTTGGAGATTCGACCTTCTAAAATGGTTGCCATGATGTACTACTTAGAACCTTAATACCTTGATGTTGTCCTTTTCCTGAGAGAAAGGTAATCTTCATCATTAGCATTGTTGTTTAAGGATTTTGAATAAATTGACGAGAACTTCTAGGCCTGTGATAAACTTCGAGATCAAGTTTGTGATGAACGATCGCATTCTGAAGAACAGGAAGATAATTATGAACAAAAAATAAATTTGGGACAATCTTCGGTTAGAAAAATAGGACCGTGGAGCAATAAAATAAAACAAATGCGGAATCAAAACATAGAAGATACACAAATCAATAGAGACACAGATTTACGTGGTTCACCCAGTGTGGGCTACATCCACCAGAGAAATTGCCAGGTCCTTCCTTTATTATTATCCAGCATATGAAGGGATACAACCTACAACAAACCCACTGTAACTTCCTCTTCTTTCTCTCACAGTCTCCTATCTCAGAATACAATATTCGCCATCCACCATAGCCGCAATACATTTCCCTCATAAAAGAGAGTTGCCTTCTATGGAAAAAATCCCTAACATGATCTCTATCGTTAGATCTGCGACCTTATAATGAACAGTCTAGATTTACAATGAAATTACAATATACATTTACAAGGAAATTTTTCCTTTGGGGGACGCTGCCCCCGAGCCCTTGCTGGGGGCCTGCTTGCCCCCAGACCCCCCAGCCGGGGGGATATCCCCACCCGGACCCCGCAAAGGGGGTACCCTCCCTCTGCACTCCCCCGCATGGAAGAGTGTACATACTTATGGGGTGTAAATACTTCATGGGGTATAAAAACAGCTGAAAGTAAAAGACCTCTGAATCAAGAAGATAATCATGCTCCACAACCAACAATCTCCCACTTGGAGACTGATCTCAACAACTCCACCACTGCTGTATATGTTGAACTTTGATCCTTCTTGGACCTGGAAAATTTCTCATCTTCATCTTCATTCTTGAAGACCAACTGAAACTGAGAAAGAATTCAGTTTCTCCCTGGTTACTCCCTTTGTTAACATGTTTGCAGGATTCTGGCTAGTGTGTATCTTTTCCAACTTCAAATGTCCATCTTCCAAGGCAGATCGTATGAAGTGGTACCTCAACTTTATATTCTTAGTCTTTGAATGGAAGGCTGAGTTCTTTGCAAGATGAATGGCACTCTCACTGTCACAGTACAACCTGCTATTCTCTTGCTTCTTTCCCAATTCCTCCATAAACCTCTATAACCAAATCATCTCTTTACTAGCCTCTGTAG
>ML779502.1:459420-476096 GCA_009831015.1 Picea engelmannii | reverse complement strand
TTATATCCATAAAAATGATTTATTTGACATGTTATTTTAAGGAATATGTACCAAAATGTATAGGTTATTTTAATTATATATGGCTATAAAATGTGTATTTTTTTGCTAAATATTCAAAAATAGTGTTATTTAACTACAAGTGTTTTCAATGTATTGAAGTAAACGTAAACAATGTGTTAAAAATGGTGTTTTTCACTATAATTAAAAAGTATGGAACAATAAATTAATTAAGGAGACAAAATTGTATGAAAAATCGTAACTTCAAAAAAGTAAATGGTAAAAAAATATTTTTAAGATTCAAATAAACATGAAAAAATGACTAATAACACCGCTGAATAAAAAAAAAATTGAAACATTTGAAAATAGATGAAAAATAAGCATTAAAAAAATATAATGTGGAAACATTGTAGATCGAAAAATTTAAAATATCTAAAAATTACCTAAAAATGGAGGGGGGGTGCTACCAGTAGCACCATTTTTAAAAACAGGGTAAAAATTGGACCCCCCCCCCAAAACGAGAACAATATAGAGTTCTCGTTAAGTTGGTAACTATGTTTTTTTCTTTGGAGCTCTGCAATATTTCTTTAAATGTCCTTTCTTCCCATAATTCCAGCCGTCTATCTTTCCCAGTCTCGATTTGGATCTTCACTTCCTAGAATTCTCACGGTTCCCTGATCCCTTTCCTCTATCCTTTTGTCTTCCCTTATTCCCCATGTTTAACGCATTACATGATGTCTCACCTATGTTTTTTCATTGCATTTCCTTGCTAAGGATAACACCAACAACATCACCAAATTTTAGAGTGTTTGAAACAGAGACAAAGTTGCTTACCACCATGACCAAGTTATTCCATCTTTCTGGCAATGAGCACAATATTAGAAGAGGCTTGATCTCATAATCAAAGTCTAGTTTTGCAAAACATAGTTGATTATTAACTGTATTAAATTCATTTAAATGAACTGCAACAGACCCACCTTTTGACATCTTCATATTAAATAATCTCTTCATTAGAAATACCTTATTGGATGCCAAGGGTTTTTAATACAATTTAGTCAATGCATCCATCAGTTCCTTTGTTGTCTTTTCTTTTGAAATATTGAAAGTTATCGACGTTGTCAAGATCAGCTGTATCATTTCTAGTGACTTTCTATCAAGAACCTCCCATTCTTCATCCTTCATGGCCATCAAATTCTTTTCTACCCAATGGTTTGAATAGAACCTTCTAATATAAACAATCTTCCATCTTCATCTTCCATAACTGGTAGTTTTTCCTATTAAATTTTGCGACCCTAAACTTTCCATCTTCCTCCATTGCTCCCACTCGAACCATTAACCCTCTTTTCTTGTGAGTTATGTTTCACTCTGATACCAATTGTCAGAGAAACATGATCACAGAGCAATAAAATAAAACAAATGTGGAAATAAAACACATAATATACATAATACAATAGAGACACATATGTATGTGGTTCACCTAGTGTGAGGTATGTCCACCACATAAATTGTCAGTTCCTATTATTATCGAACAAAATGAAGGGATACAAACTACAACTAAAATGTTGTAACTTCCTCTTCTTTCTCTCATAGTCTCCTCTCTCAGAATATAATATTGGCAATGATACACAGTTGCAATACAATTCCCTCATAAGACAGGATTTCATTCTAGGGAAAAAAACCCTAAAAATAACTTCTACCATCAGATTTGCGACCTTATAATGAATGATCCAGATTGACTATGAAATTACAATATTTTACTAGGAATTTTTTCCCAATATTTCACTTTGGGGGCACTTCCACCGAATCCCCCACCAGCGGGGGATACAAAAATTGTCACTACCCCCCATGGTCACCCCTGGCGAAAGTTGTGGGGGGAAAACCCCCCCACACCCCCCCCGTTAGGGAATGGGGTCCAAGAATGGCTGAAACAGACCTTTTAATCAATAATATAATCAGGCTCCACAACCAACAAGGTGACAGGGGAGTGACAATCAACTCACACGAGAATGCAATATTTAAAATATGTTTTGAGACAAAATGTTAGTTTTTTTACACAGATACTAGCATTGGAGAAATTATTAGTTCTATATCTATAGATATAGTGGTTGTACAAGATGCAATTAATGACAAGGTATATATCCTAAATTTTCAAAATATAATAAGTTTTTTCTTTTAAAATTTTGACAATGTATTAATTATGTTCAAGATTTGATTTTGATTTTTATTCCTTTAAATGATTTAATTTTGTTAGATTTTAGAATACTTGGAGGTTTCATTTATGGTTGTTAGGTTTCAGTTATGGTTGTTTGTTAGATTTCAGTTATGGTTGTTAGATGTATTTTTTGTCATAATCTATCATAAATTTCAAGAGGAGTTGCACTTCACCATTTGGAATAATTATTCACTATGATGCAAACCCCCACCCCTCCTAGGGGGCTCGTGCAACCTCCCAGTCTATGATCATTCACATAGGAGTTGAATTAGCTCTTGGATCCCTATTGGATCCCATCCAATGATCGCAAGCCCATTTAATTTCCTTCAAGTGAAAATCCGCACAAAACAGAGACTCGCGAGCACTTACTCTAAGCCCCTTTTACCTTCAAGTCCAAACCACAGACGCTAGCCCATTTTCCCTAGAAGAAATCACATATGACTGTGAGCTAGAACCGAGCACTTAGCTGAAAGGATTTATTTGGAGCTTCGTTACTCTGGTGCTCTGTAACTTCGAGCTTCAAAATATTTACCCTCAACACACGCGAATTCTCTCGAAGGCCAAACTGGCGAATTCTGAAAGATTTCAGGGATCAATGATCCATGCTTCTTGCCACGATCTGTGTATAAAAGGAACTTTGAAGCTATGGGATTTGGGACATTTCTCCACTCCAACACACAATACCTATGAATTTCCAAATGTCGAACTGGCGATCTATGACTCACACTTCATCCCTTGATATATGGCTAAGATCAAATTCGAGACTCCATGACTTTGGGCTTTAGAAGTTTCCCGAATCCAACACTCAAACATCTCGGACTACTGAATGTCGAACTAGTAATCTACGACTCACCTTCCTGCCACATCCAATGATTGTGATTAACTTTGGGCTTCAGGCTTCAGGGCTTCTTGCTGCTAATCACCACTAGACTCCCAAACTATCGAATGTTGAATTGGTGAAGGGTGGATATCCATGATCCATGTGTAACCAAAAATGAACAATTAGAATCTACTCTGGGCTTTGGGAGTTTAGTACTTTCTGCACTAAAAATAATTTCACCCACAATCCTTCGGAGAGCTGAATTTTTGAATACTTGGAAATCGACAGACATGTGTACCCAACAACCGATGGTCAGTGTTTATTATGGAATTTGGGACTTCGGGGAATTCTCCACTATGCACAACAACAACCAATTTATCCTGGAGTGTTGAATCTTTGAATCCATGAGATCTACAGCTCACATTCGCTTGCATCCAGATCCAACAGCTGGGATATGATCTTCTCAATGACACTTCTCCTCTTGTCTGGGTTTGATCCAATGACCCAGATTTGTTCCACAGCCAATCCAATGGCTCAAACTCTCCTAATGATCTATGGTGTAGATTCACTTCATGACTTTAGGCTTCGGGGCTTCTTCCTCGCTCCTAACAAACAATGTAAAATTGTCAGAGTAGTTGTAACACACCCAACCCCTTAAGTATTTTTTAAGGAATGGGGAATCTAAATTTTTCTTCCCTTAAACATATCGAATTCCTCTTCCTGAGGTATACATCCTCTTCTATTCACCCATATCATTCTAACGACTTCTACCACGCTCAAATCCAAGCTCTGGGTTGCAAGTTATGGCCTTCCAAAATTCTTCAAGCATTTATCAGACATGGCCACATGTCTCCACCTCATTCATACCATCCCCAAGTTCCTACATCAACGGGGAGGTTCGTCCACCATTCAATCCAACAATGGGACATGGTCTTTACTTAACACATGATTTATATGGATGTTCGACGTTCGACACTTTGACGTTGAATGTATCTTCTCTTTTCTACACGCCTATCCTCCAGAGTCCCGAATTCCTGAATTAGCTTGAAATCTCACCACGTGGCTTCGACCTTCGTACATTCCGTCTTATCTGTGATACTGCACCCTAGACCACCGTAGTCCTAAAGTCCTGGAATCCATAAGGGTTCACTCTTTCTCGAGGTGACGTGTTAAACGCAGGGGTAAGGACAAGAGGGTCTTGAGTATTCCACCTTCCAATAAGAAAAACGAATGTGTTCCAGGAATGTGACATGCGACAAGGCAGAGATAAAATGTGGCCACTTCAGTGGGTGACATGTGTCACATTTGAATGGACATATAGTGTCTACAAAACGTATGAATCTAGGTGACACGTGGCACGTCGTTTGTGGGTTCACGTCACCCTGGGTGACGTCCTATTTCCATGTCATCCACTATTGATGACCTTAGAAGCCTTTTGATCTCACAGTCAAGGTGTTTCCACGTAATCCCTGGATCTACTTCCTTCGTTACTTCATAACTTCGACATTCAGGGAGTTCATGGTGTGACTTCCTCCTTGCTCCCGGAGTGGTCAATGTCGGGTTGACCATGGTCTAAATCTAACGATCAGGAAAGACCCTAAAGGGCCTCTATGTCTACGGTTCATGTTTATTCATAGCTATGACATTCAGGGAGTTTAATGTCATGACATCACCATCCTCCTGAATAAAGACTTCATTGAGGTGTTGATTAAAGTCTGGATCCAACGAACAAGAGGGATCCAGATGCATTCTCAAATCGATGGTTCATGTCACTTCGTAACTTCGGTGTTCAATGGTTTCCTTACCTTGAACCGCACTTCCTTCCAGATTTTTGAACTTTGAACATGTGGAGAACTCCAATCAATGGTCCAAGTGCACTCTAAAATGAGCGATTGATATCTACTCTGGCCTTCGGGCCTTTGGAATTTCTCGACCCAAAGCACAACACACCTCAGATCTTCTAGAGTGTCGAACTTTGAACCACACTCGATCTATCACCACGTGCACCTGATGCCAACGGCCAGGGTTTTCTCTGGCAAATACCATCTGGTCTTGGGGGATTTTGAAGATTTTTTTGGGAAATATTAGGAATGTCACCAAAGAGAGACATTAATTTCTCCATTGATTTGGTCCTAGGAGTTTTCCCAGTGTCCAAGACACCTTATAGAATGGGCACACCATAGTTGAAGGAGTTTCAAATGCAGCTTGAAGATTTTTTAAAGAAGGGGTAAATACATCAAGTGTGTCACCTTAGGGAACCCCAATATTGTTTGTAAAGAAGAAACATGGAACCTTGAGGATGTGTATTGATTTTAGAGAGTTGAATAAGGTCACCATAAAGAAAAAATATCCTTTACCAAAGATTGATGATTTATTTCATCAGTTGAAAGGTGCAAGAATATTTTCCAATATTGAGTTGAGATTGGGTTATCATCAAGTGAGAATAATGGAAGAAGATATTAGTAGGACAACATTCAGGACAATATATGTGAATTATGAATTCACATTAATGTCATTTGGGCTATCAAATTCCTCAATTGTTTTTATGTTCCTAATGAATGGAGGAGTGTTCAAAGAATACCTAGACAAGTTCGTAATTGTGTTCCTAGATGATATATTGATTTAATAAAAGACATAGGAGGAACATGAGAAACATTTAAGAATGGGTTTTCAAGTTTTAAGAGAGAATAAATTGTATTTTAATCTAAGTGCATCTTTTATCAAAAGAAGATTCACTACTTGGGG
The DNA here is from genome assembly GCA_009831015.1 of Picea engelmannii. Taxonomy (NCBI): domain Eukaryota; kingdom Viridiplantae; phylum Streptophyta; class Pinopsida; order Pinales; family Pinaceae; genus Picea; species Picea engelmannii. The sequence continues at coordinate 470,322 of ML779502.1, read as the reverse complement.
AATATAATTTTCTCATAAGGGATAGCAGTTGATCCTAAGAATATAGAGTCCTTAGAGGATGGCTACTAGAAATAAATGTGACAAATTTTATATCATTCATGGGTCTTGCAAGGTATTACTAAATATTCATAAATGCATTCTCAAATATTGAAAGTCGAATCACTTCTTTGCAAAAGAAGGGAGTGAAATTTGAATGGACTCCCATGTGTGAAGACATATTTCAACATATGAAATACATCTTGGAAAGTGTGCCAATATTGAATATTTCATACCCATATGAATATTTTTTGGTGTGCATAAATGCATGCAAGGGAGGGCTCGGTGAAGTCCTCACACAAAAAATAACATGGTATGCTACGAGTCCATAAAAAAAGAGCATGAAAGGAATTATGCTACACATGACTTAGAATTAGCATTCATTATTCATGCATTACAAATGTGGATACATTACCTGATGGAGAGGAAATTTGAGCTAAGAACATACCACTATGGTTTAAAACATTTGTTTGGACAGCCCACATTAAATTCCATACAAACTAAATGGTTTGAATTTCTGAGTGAATATGACTTTGAAATTAAGCATATCAAAGGCAAGAAAAATCAAGTGGTTGATGCACTCAGCAGGACAGATCATGAAATTCATATTGCAACCATTAGGATGTACATAATTTCTCTGAAAAATAAAATTATTGCAGCAACATTTTTAGATCATATTTGGCAATAAAAGAAACATTACAACATGGTAATTTACAACGGAAATTTAAATATTATAAGTTGCAAGAGGATGGAATACTCATGTATAGAGGATAAATATATGTGTCAAATTATACTGAGATGAAAAAGACAATGCTGAGGGAAATGCACAATGTTCCATATGTTGAGCACCCAAGATATTACAACTCAATTGCATCTGTAAGAGACCAATATTTTTGGCCTGGAATGAAGAAAGAAGTGGCTAATTATGTATCCAAATGCCTAAAATGCCAGAAGGTGAAGACCAAATATAAACATCTAGTAGGGATGTTACAACCATTTCCCATTCTAGAATGGAAGTGGGAAGTATTTTTTGAGGTGAGGAATGGCTATATTCAGTCTTCAAGAGTACTAGTGTAAATTATATATTTTTATTATTTTTAGAAGTCGACAATTTTTTTATGCACATTTATTTAAAATAAAAAACTAAAAATAACCTTTTAAAGAGAAAACATCCATGGAGTTCACACAATAATACCTTTCAAGAAAGAGATGAAAGGATTTTACCTTTAGAAATTTTAGTTCCATAAAACCTTATAAAAATATGAATGTTGTTAGAAAATATTTTGGATAAAAATTGTGTATGTGGTTTTGAAATGCCCAACGTTTCGAGTGGACACTCCACACATCATTAGGGACATAGGAGCTAATATGTTGGAAAATAGTGTTGAGGATTGTATTAAAAGAGTAGGATAGGAAAATTACCATTGAAAGGGGGAATGAGGAAGAGAGATTATTAAATAGTCTAATTGGTTGTTGAGATAAAATATTCAAAATTAGTAAAAAATTAAAGTAAAAAGTTGATGAAATTAATAAAATAATGAAATATTCAAATTATCCATTGAAATAGGATTTTAAGTTGTTGAGAATAATGTATTAGTAATATAAAAAAGAATTCATAATAGTTAATTAATATAGTTGATCGAAGAATAATAAATCATTCATGTATTCAAATTATCCATTGAGAAAATATATTAAAGTTAGACGTTGAGAAGTATATAAATTGGGGAGCTTAATAAAGTATTAAGAGTCATTGAGAAAGATTAATGATGAAAATAATAAGAGTTTGTGATAAATGAAAAAAGAGTTTATATGAGGCAATGATGATGATAATAATGTAAAAGCATTAATTAGAATAGACAAAGAGAACACAAAGAATTAAGAAGGCTTTTTCAAGGTGGAAATCACGAAACTGAGGGAATAATTAGATTGTGAGGAAACAAGGTAAACTGAAAGGATAAAAAGGGAGGGAGAGGATGAAAATAGAACAATGATACAAACTTGAAGCTTAATGATCCAGGTGGTGAATGGTGGGTTTCCAGGATTGGCTAAGTTTGTATCCATCCTTGCGATTAAAATTACTAGGTTGTTTTGTTGGAAAGTTAGTTGTCATTGATGTCAACTCTATAATAAGTCTAGAAGCATTGATGTCAACCATAGAAGAATCATGTTAACCCTATAAGAAGCCTATAAACGTGATGGGGTTTTTGAAGGAATAAGTGATGGTTTTATTTGGAGAAGTCTCCAAACTGGTCCCCTTATGGCATAGCTTTAAGCATGGCCCACACGGGAAGACTCTTTGAAGAAGTCTACAAGAAGCCTAGAGATGTGGTCATGAAGCCCAAAGTTTTTTGAGGAAAAAGAGTATGATGGAATACATTGGTGCATTTAAAAATATTATAGATGGATAGTACTCATCATTTTGTTTCCAACAGTAGGTGATACGCCATGTGGTTCCTCACAACTAAAGAGATATGCCCTCTTAAATATGGAAGCTTTGAAGTATGGTTAAGAAGTCGTAAACAATTGTAACAAGAAGTGACAAGTCGGCCCCAAATTAATTAAAATAATATAATATATTGCAAACAAGAAGTTACAAGTCGACCCCATTGCAATTAATATTAAAATAAATATTAAGGATATTGTTGGTAAAGTAAGCCCAAATGGAATAATCATTAAAAATTAAATTGAATTGAATTTGGGTAAAGTCGTCCCTAAAAAGAGGGTGCCAAATCCAGTATAAATAAGGTACCTACGAGTTCATTTGTTACATAAAATTAAGTGATTCTTATATGAGGTAACAAAGGAGTCTGAGGTGAATTTCAAAGGAAAGATGAAGTGAGAAGGGAAAAATTCCAAGGGAGGATGAAGTCTTGTGATGATGTGTTCTAAGGTATGTTATTTAAAAGTCATCTTAACATTTTCACTATAACTGTTTTTTATAAAATGATTCAGATATAGATAATTGGAGGATGTTGTTAAGACATATCAAGGTACCTGTGGTAAAATTTTCATTTTTAGGGTCATTTAATTTTTGGATATGCACTCTATGGAAGATAGGGTTTTTCACTAGTCCTAAAACTAGTCTCAAACAAGTGTTCGAAGAAAAACAGTCATATCGTCTTCATAGAGGATACAAATGATACGAGACAAATTAAATTGGAAACAGTACAATCCCTATTATATTGTGTGTTATTTTCCAAACCTGGCATCAAATATTCAACGCGTGGCATGTTCTCCAAATTCTCTCTTTACAATAGGCCATAATTCATCAAGGTATGTCATTTTCACTATAACTCCTTTTCAAGGACGATTCAAGGAGTGAAAATTGGAGGAATTTCAGAGAAGATATTGAAGAATATTTGTTACAAGTTTGAGATCTTTATTAATTATAGGTATGCATTTATGATTGTTGAAAGTTAAGGTTTGTGACTAATCCAAAAACTAGTCCTGTGAGACTAAGGTAAAGTTTGATGAAGATATTCTCTCGTTGTTGAAGTTGAGGAAGGTATGAATGTATATGATCACATACAGTAGGTTTTTACATTCCTAAATTTATTCTTTCTATGTGTTTTATCTTGATGGTTATGGTATATTCTTAAGGCATATCTTTGGATGGTTTGTCACATGTTTAAGGCATGCTTTTGGCATATGGTTTGAGGAGCATATTGGATATTGGGAACATAGTTTGAGATGTAATTTGGTATATGTTTACATGTTTGAGGCATGTCTTTGTACATGGTTGGTGGATTTTATAGTACATATATTAGTACATGGTTGATGGATGTTATGGTACACATGTTAGTACATGGTTGATGGATGTTATGGCACATGTTTGAGGTATATATTGGTACATGGTTTATGGATATGGCACATGCTTGTTACATGGATGATATGGCGCACATATATTAGCATATGACTTGATGTGCATATTGGTGATGGTATTGATGTATGATTGATGAGAGATGATATAGTATTATTGATGATGGTATTTATGATGAGCTATTAGTATCATTAACATGGACAATGGTATATTGGATGATGATAGTGACAGGTTGATTATCAAGGAAAACGATTATCAGTGACAGGCTCATTATTAGTGACAGGTCCATTATTAGTGACAGTGTTGGTGATAGGTTGATTCTATAGTTATATTTCAAGGTGGAAGAAAGGGGAAAGGAAAGGGGTTTGTAGCCTCCTTCCAGTTAGAGTCAGAGAATACATGGAGTTGGGGTTTCCTTCAAATTGGAGCCTATAAATTAGGGGTTGTATCCTCCTTCTAGTTGGAGCCGAAGAACATAGGGAGTTGGAGCTTTCTTCGGGTTAGAGCCTATAAATCAAGGGTTAGAGCTGGAGTATTCAGGGATTTGTAGCATCCTTTAGTTTGGAGCCTATAAATAGGGGGTTGGAGCCTCCTTCAAGTTGGTGATATAGAATTTGGAAGTTGGTGATTCTTATGAATATAATATTTTGATATATATGAAAGCATTTTGCAGTTTTCTCCCATTTGGGTTTCCACATAAAATACGGGTGTACTGTGTATATGTGGTTATGATGTGATGCATTATTTATGGTTGTATGTTTATGATATGTTAAATGAAATCATAATTGAATGGAATATTTGATCTATTAATGTTGTGATTCAAATTGGGAAAAAGTGCTCAATATTGATTCAGCCCCACCCTCTTAGTATTGGTGAATATTCCAACAATTGGTATCAGAGCAGGTCATTCAAGAATCAATATAAATGTTGGAAGGTATATCATGGATAATAGATAGAAATATAATGGAACACCAATGTTTGATGGTTAGGATGGTAAAAACTATGAAATGTGGAATATAAGGATGAAAGTTTTTTACAGATGTTATCACTCCGTAATTTCCAGAGGTTGTAGAAGAAAAGATAGAGGTAACTACCAAACCACTTTGGAAGATGGGATCTAGCCCTGTCAGCCTCAGAGAGGGATCTCTCTATAGAATTTATATTTGTTTGAGTTTTAAAATGTCATGCTAGTTATGACAGTTCACATTTTGTTTGTTTGTTTGAAATAATTGGCTGAAAAAATGCTTAAATTTCCACTGGGCTATGGGGTCTATATTTAAATATGGGGATCAATTTCATATTTTATGAGGTTGTATCCATAGGGAAGGGTAGTAATATTGTTGGATCTATTGGAATTAAATGAAATTAATAAGAGGGAAAAGAGGGGAAATTCCACTAAGCAGAGGAGAATCTAATAATTCCTTCAGTCGGTTTCAGATGAACACCATGAAATTCATTAAAAACCTAGATACAAAGTATAATGAAATAAATTATGTTCTTTAGACTTTCTTTTAAAGATTGGAATTTAGAAAAAATGCAATGATCACAGAGAATGAAAATACATTTGACAAAGAAGGAAAGCACATCACCAACAATCTGACACAAAAATCCTGTGAATAAGCCTCTTTTATTACTCATCGATCCTTTGAGAAATTACACAATAGCCCATGGGTGAAAAAATGAACCCACAATACTTCTAAGAGAGAAGTATTTTTAAAACTATTTACATCAGATCCTGTCATAAATGAACAGGATATTATGGAGGAATAGCTAACTAATTAGATCTCTAAAATACAAAATATAGGGATTTGGTGATTTGCTCGGATCCCTTGTGATGATTTGGTGGAAGTGGTTGGTGACTCATCTCTTTGAATTTGGCTAGCTACTCCATGATAATTAGAACACCAAAATTGTCTCTACTCAAGTAGTGCACACAGATCTTCCCACCTCTTTTTACCTGGGATGGAAATCTTGAGTAATTTCTTATATATTTCATCCATTTTTCTATACTTGAAAAAGGTAGGATTAGTGAAGAAGATATTCTTAATCTCATGTTGAATACTCAAGTCTAATTGTAATGTCTCCAGGAAAGATTTACCAATAATACTTCCCTGTATCCCTACAAACATTGAACTGTTCTTTGCCACTGCACTCATTTTATGTTTGTAATCAGACAGAGTGATCAATTTGTCATTTAGTACTAACAATCCAGGAAGCCCTTTCTTGTGTATCACCTCAAACTTACTGAAAAACCTATGCACACCTATGTACATCACTTGAGATTTTCTTCTAGCTGCAACATCAATCCTTTTTTGGTTAGGACCTTCTTGATCTCAAGGATGGTCTCTATTTTTTCCTCAATTTCTAGTTCTTCTAACTCTTGCTTGTTTTTGGAGTTTAGAAATATGATAAGTTCACTGGCCTATGTAGGTCTTTCTCCTAACTCTTCCTTGATGATCTCAATTGATCCTATGGCTTTCTATACTAACTCATGTTGTTCAAATATGATCTATATGGATGGCCAGATTTATGACATTGACTTGTTGATATCTACCCAAATATTTTCCTTAGCTTGGGCTAAGGGTTTTTCCATGGAAGCCTCTTTCTCTAATTATTGTAACTGTTGACTAAGTCTTTGAGACTTACGCATCTCTTCCCGGTGACTAGCCTAGAAAATTGACTTCAACTCCTATAAGTTCTTTACCTCTTCCTGCAGTTTTCTGATCTTTTCCCCTTGGATGGACATGTCTTCCATGGATTTTACAAGTTTGTCAGATGCATCTGAAACTTGTATTGGGATTGCTGATGGAATTTTTGCTGATGTGGATGCTTTTGTTATTTTGATTCCTCTTAGGGGGACTACCTCCAATGGGATTATGGCCATCTGAACATTTTGTTCCTTTTCCTTTATCAATTTTTCCATGTCTGCTTCCATTTCTCTTATTTGTGCATTTTTCTCCATGATTAGATTCAAGATTTCTTCCTTGTGAACTTCAGTTTCATCCACTTCTTTGTCTTGTGAATATTTTGTAGCTGGAAGATTTTGCTACTTTATCAGAGATGTTATATCATCATTCTTATTTTTTAACAATTCCTCTACTTCCTTGATATTTCTTGGGTCATACCCAATCTTCAGCACCAATTCTTCTAATGATTTGATTTTATTGTCCTTGGCCAAAAAAGAGATATTCTTCATCTTTAATTGGGATTGAATATTGTTCAAGGATACCTACAACTTAGAAGAAGTCATTAAGGTATTTTTCAAGGTTGAGAATATCATCTCTCATGTTTTCTTGTGCATATCCATTTGGTCCACTGGATGGACATCCTTTACATCAAACTCAAAGGAAATCTTCTTATAGTCTGCAGTTGTTTTAGGATGGGGAACTTGTTCTTGCAAGAATGTCATTTGAATTCTTCATCTTTCTATGTCAAAGGCTGACAAAATTTTGTGTTGAGCAGTGGAGGTCTGCTTCTAGAACTGAGCATAGGTGTTGTTGTTGAGGAGCTCATTTCTTTGCTTGATCTTTTTATACTTTTCAAAGATGTTTGACTCTGTTTTCCCATGAGTTGATTCAGCTGTCAGAGTAGCGTATCGATGTCTTTGAACTGATGGTGATGATGTAGACACTATAAAATCACTGTCTGAATAGGTTTAAGAATGTGGTCCCTCCAAGACTATGGTGGACTGCATTTCTCCTTCCTTGGAAGTCCTCGACTGATACCTTTGTGAATGAAGAAGAAACCTCCTTTATTGATCTATTCTCTATTTTATTTTGGGGTGTTTTGGTATGTGAAGAAGTTACAGGGGTAGGTTGTTCTTATATTTCTAGTAAGGTGTTCTCCTTCCAGTCTGTCTGGTTCATATATTTCTCCACCTCTGGCTTTTATGTGTGAGCATAAGGAGTACTTCTATATTTGACTCTGATTTCATAGATGATACCAAACGGGTCATATGCCCAAGTGGAACTCAAATTAAACCTCATATGTTTTAAGAGGTTATCCGCTTCTTCCCCTGCTAATCTGTTGTTGTAGATGAAAGGGACAATTTGAGTCTTGATCCTGAGATGGAACTTCTTCTTTGCTGCAACAAAGTGAATGTCATATGAATTGAGCATATTCCTTATGTATTCTAATGAAAAAATCCTCACATGGAGGTATTTGGGAAATCTGTAAGGTGGCATATCACACCCATACACTCTTATCTTTGTGTGGTTTTGGTCTAGGTACCAATCCCCTGTCTTAGCTAGATCAGAAAGGTGCAGGATTCTCTGAATTTCTTCATTGATCCTTGGCTTTGTCTTTTCAACATGAAAACAATTGGGTGAATGAATTGATCTATGTAGTCTTTGAAGTTGAAATCCGTTGCATTTTTCCTCACCAATGAGGTCCATGAGGTCACTAACTGTGGGCTCCCTTCCTGATTTAATTTCTGAAGTGCACAAGGAAACCTGTCTCATTGAAAAAATAAGAACATGTAAACTAGAATTGAGGAATATCTGAACATTCCTTCAGTTGGAAACCTAAAAAGATGATCATGAATGTTATCAGCCAGAAATTGACTGAAATTGAATTTGAGCGAAACTCTTTCTTCTGTGGAAAATATAGATAGAAAACCTAGAATAGGCTCATATACCCATTCATCTGAGAAATAACCTAACAGGTAAGAAAGAATGGAAATGATATGGTTGTCTTTGACAGTGAATATGGAGGATGAGTAAGGTGGATTTTTCTTGGGTAATTGAGCATCCTCAGGGAGAAAAATCTAAAAAATCTGGGCTCTTTGGGGGAAGGTGAGCTTCTGATTCAGGTCATTTAGAGATTCAATGGAAAACAAAATCTTAGAGTCATTTCTTGGGATTTACAACATCTGGTCAATGACTTCAGAGGTGATTGTGAACAAGGTTTCGCTAGGGGAGGAAACAATGGCCCTTTGGTCGGGCAAATAACGAGCTTGGAATTTGAGGGCAAATTCAGGAAAGTGGTGAGTTTGGGGGAACATATACAGAGGTAAATTGGACTACCAGAGTCCAATTGCATCACTCTGGTCTATAAAGATGTCTTTTAGCCAAGAGTGAAATTTCAAGAAGTCGAATTTGCACCTCGGCTATGTGATTTTAAAGTATTTATCTGCTAGAGGGATGTAGTCCAAGTCGACAGGAGGGGGAAGGATCAGGTACTCAGACGTATCAACAGATTTGGCCTTAGGGGTGATGATTGATAGTGATTAATGTAAATTAATGGCAGAACTATGATTACCCATGGAAAATACACCTATTGACGGTGAAAGGTCTGTTGGATTACTGAGAGGGGGGTTGAATCAGTAATAGTGTAATTATAATCTTTTTTCTTCAAATGTTATATCAATGTAGAATTATTATCCAATAATGAGCAGTAATAAATAAACAATCACACACATACACAATACACTAGTGTTTTACGTGGAAACCCAAATCGGGAGAAAACCATAGAATTCTTTTTCTTATAGGTCTTGAAGAATTACATTCATTAGAAGCACCAACTTCCTTTTTTTTCTAGCTGCAACTGGAAGGAGGCTCCAGCCCCCTAGTTTCTCAGGCTACAACCTGAGGGAAGCACCAACTCCCCAATTCTCTGGCTACAACTAGAAGGAGGCTACAACCCCCAATGTTCTCTGGCTACAACCGAAAAGTGGCTACAACCACCTGTCCTTGCCCCGTCCTACCACCCTGAAGTAGAAGTAGAATGATGGAACCATTGTCGCACTATCACTGTGAGATATACCACTGTAAACTTGTACCAATAAATTTGAACAATGCATCAACCTGTACCTCAACCTGTAATCAACCTATACCATAAACAAGTGCATCAACCATGCACCAACCTGTAATCAACCTGTACCATAAACAAGTGCATCAACCATGCACCAACCTATATACCAATCATGTGTCAACTACTCATTAACTATGAATAATCAATATGTACCAGCATCATCAGCTATACACCTCGTGTATGTGTGCCAACTCATCAACTACTTGTCTCAACCATGTACTCAACATGTACCACAACCAAAAGACCTCATCAATTTCATCATCCAAATCTGATTTGTAGCTCTGTAATAGACCTGTTGTATATGATCACATTCATGCAAACCTTCCTTAACTTTAAAAACAAGATACTAACATTTTCATCAAACTTTTCTTTAGTCTCACATGCCTAGTTTTGGATTAGTCAACAACCCTAACTTGAAGTAATCATAACTTTGAACCTGTAATATATAAATATCTGAAACTTATACACAATGTTATTCAGTGTGTTTTATGAAATTCCTCCAAGTGTCACTACTTGGAGCCTCTCATAAAAGGATTTATATAAAAAAATGGCATACCTTGCTGAATTCTGGCTCATTCTAGAGAGTGACCTTGTAGAGCATACCTCGCACAAAATATTTGATGAATTGATTTGAAACTGTTAAAAAAAATATCAAATATTTTACCCTAACCAAAACATTTTGTCTCCATGAATTTGGATCTGTTATGAAGAAGTTATGACGTTTTTACCCGAAACACCTGATTTTGACTAGTTTCAGGACTGGCCACAAACCCTATTTTTCACAGAGTGTAACTCCCAAAATACAATGACCCACAATATGAATTTTTTACCATAGCTACTTGGATATGTTTTATCACTTTCATATTAATTTAAGGATTAGAATCATTATAGAAAAAATTTTATAGTGAAAATGGTGAGATGACCTGTAAATAACATACCTTAGAAAGCACCATCAAAAGAATTTATCCTTCCTTGAATTTCAGCCTTCTTTTCTTCACCTTCACTCAGAATTCCAGTTTAGATATCCTTGGTTACCTCATACACATATAGATATTCAATATTCTCAAGTGTGATTCAAATGAGAGAGCCTTTCCTCTTATTTATACTCTCCAAGTAGCTTTCTTAAAAACATCTTCTAGGTCACTTGGCCCACTTTCCTTATTTTAGGGTTAGGTCCACTTCTAATTTCTCCATTAAATTTATTATTGAAATAATTTATTTTGTATTCACTTTGA
>ML779502.1:406366-419884 GCA_009831015.1 Picea engelmannii | reverse complement strand
AGCCTTTATTACATAGAAAACATATCATACTAAATAATGATCCATGAAGAAGGCTTAGGATTGGATCCTAACATGCCCTCCCCATTCAAAAGTGGTCTTGTCCTCAAGGATGAATATGTGAAAATTGTTGGAGTATGGACGATGGTTCCCAAGTCGCATCCTTTCGAGATATGTCCTTCCACTTGATCATAACTTACTTGATAGTTCTTCCATGTAGCCTACATTCGCGTGCATTGAGTATTGCTTCTAGTTGGAGCCAAAGGGAGCCTTTTTCATCTAATTCAGGAAGGATGGTTTACACCCTACAAGTCTGTCCTGCCACTTTCTTCAAACAAGAAACATGGAACACTAGATGGATTTTGGAAGTAGCTGGAAGGGACAATTTGTAGGCCACCGAACCAATACGATTGATGATATAATAGGGGCCATAAATATTGGGTTCCAAATTGTAATGTCCCTCATCTTTGAGAGATGTTTATTTGTAAGGTTCGAGTATGAGAAACACCTAATCACCTTCCTGAAAAACCCTTTCTGAATGATGTTGGTCTGCATGTTGCTTCATGTGATTTTGAGCCATGTGGAGGTTATCCTTCAAATCCGTAAGGGTGGTTGTTCGACCTTGCAACATTGTATCAATATATTGGACCTTTGATGTGCCTAGAATATAGGTGGTGACTATATGTGGTTATTGGCCATACACCACTTCATATGGGGTCATCTTAGTGGCCATATGATGTGAATTATTGTACCACCATTCTACCAAGGGAATCCATTGCACCCACTAGTGTTGTTTTCACGAAGTAAAACATTGAAATTAGGTTTCCAAACATTTGTAGACCACTTCTATTTGGTCGTCAGAATGGGGGTGATAGGAGGTTCTCATGTTCATTTGGGTGTGAAATTTAAACAACTCTTTCCAAAATGTGCTCATGAAATTTGGGTCACAATCAGACACAATAGAGGTGGGCATGACATGCAGCTTGAAAATTTGATCAAGGAAAACTTGTGCTACTAGTGTCGGTGTCAAAGGATGGGGTAATGCACAAAAATGAGCATACTTTGAAAGGCGATCAACCACCACCATGATGATTGACTTGTTCCCATATTTGGGGAGACCCACTATAAATTTCATGGATATGTCCATCCACATAGAAGTTGGAATGGGTAGGGGTCATAGAGCTCCTGGAGACTTGATGGTTTCACCATTATTGCATTAGAACACCTCACATTCAGTGACAAAATGAAGTATGTCCTTCTTCATGCCTTCCAAAAAAAAAAATGACGGGCATGAGAATAGGTATTTTGGAATCCAAAGTGACCCATAATAGCATATGAGTGCAAATAATTTAAGAGCCCTAGCTTGAGTGTTGAAGATGGTGACAGAATGAGGTGATCCTTATACCTGAGAAGATTGTCTTGCCAAGTTTATTTGGGGGCATGATTAGGGTCTTCATGAAGTTGATGAATTATCTTGGACATAGTCGTATGTTTCATCCACTCTGATCATACTTCCTCAATCCAATCTGGAATGGGAAAAGGTAAGGAAAAGGGGAAACCATCCTCCTCACGTTGTCTTGAAAATGCATCTTCCATGATATTTTATTTTCCCTTTTTATATATAATTTTGTAATCATAACCCAAAATTTTGTTCACCCACTTTTTTTGTTCAGGGGAGGACAACCACTGCTCTAAAAAATATTCCAGACTATGGCGATCTATTTTGATCTGAAAATGATGTCCCAAAATATATGGCTGCGAAGTGTGCACCGCATAGAGAATGGCCATAATTTCTTTGTCATATGTAGATCTTCCCAAATTACATCCACTCAACACCTGGACAGTAAAGTCTAGAGGTCGACTATCTTGTGTGAGCACTGCACGAATACCAATGTCAAAAGAATTTGATTCTACCAGAAATGTTTTGTTGAAGTCAGGAGTTGTTAAGACTGGAGTAGTGCACATGATCTGCTTTAAATATGTGAAGTCTTTCTCGGCGGAAAGTGCCCAATGAAATGCATTCTTCTTAATAAGGTCGGTCAAGGACTTAGCAATTTTTCCATAATGGCGGAAAATTTTCCTGTAATATCCTATGAGACTGAGGAAACCCCATAGGCACTTTAAGGTCCTGGGTCATGTCCAATCCTGCATAGCTTGTATCTTTTTGGGTTCCACTCTTACCCCTTCTCGACCCACAATGTGTCCCATGTATTCCACTCCACTGGCCCCAAAGGAACATTTGGTTTTTTTGATAAACAATTGGTTGTCCTGCAACAAATGAAGAAATTTATCCACATGGAGAAGGTGGGTATCCTAAGTGAGGATGTAAATGAGGATGTCATCAAAGAAAACCAGGACGAACTTTTGAAGGTAAGGTTTCAAGATTTTATTCATGAGTCTTTGGGAGGTGGATGGGGCATTGCGAAGGAAAAAAGGCATGACCAAGAATTCATAATGACCTTCATGAGTTGTAAAGGTTTTCTTCATAATATCTTCCTCCTTCATCATGATATAGTGATAGCCAGAGCGAAGGTCTAATTTTGTGAAGAAACAGGAACCCTGTAGTTCATCCGACAAATCATCAATGCCATGAATAAGAAACTTATCATTGATGGTCAGTTGATTCAGGGAACGAAAATCAGGACACATGCTCCAAGAACCTTATTTCATTAAAACCATCACTATGGGGGAAGAACATGGGTTGGTACTGGGCAGAATTACCCCTTCCTCTATCTATTCCTATAATATATTTTCTATTTCATTTTTTTGATAAAATGTATACATGTAGGGACGTATATTGGGGGGTTGACTACTAGGAAGGAGAGGGATGCTATGATCATGCTCACCGTTGGAATTAGTTAATTTTGTTGGAACCTCAATGAACCTAGGAAACTTTTCCAAGATTAGTTGAAGTCTAAGAGGAACTTTAGGAGAGGCTTGATCAATGATCTAGAGAGCATGAAATTGAGAAATCACACCATGGTGGCATTTCTTCAACAATTTTTCCATCCTGTGAGAGATAATTATTTTAGGGAGCCAACTTGGAGGCCTCGAAGGGTATAGGTGTGAGCCTCTTGGGTGAATCTCATATATAAATCTTGATAATCCATTGTAATTGGTCCTAGGGTGCGAAGCCATTCCACACCCAATACAATATCACATCCACCATGGCAATAGAGAACATGTGGGTTTTTAGATGATAATCACCCATTTTGAGTTTGACATTCTCACAACGTCCCCCACACTTCATCATACCACCATTTGCAATGAGGATTTGAAAATTAGAAACTGGGTGGACAAAGCAATGAATCTCCTTAGTGAGTCGTCGATGAATAAAATTATGGGTCATACCACTATCAATTAATACCATGATTGACCTATGCTTGATGTAGCCCTTGATCTTCAATGTCTGTGTGGCTGAAATACCAGAGAGGGAATGAAGAGATATGATAGGTTCCTCTTGTTCCATAGGGGTTGCAACTAAATCGTCAGGTTGGAAACTGAGTTGTGCATCCTCTTGGTTAGGAGCCTCATATAATGATATGTCTAGATGGAAAGTCTAATTTGATGCATCAATATGGAAGAATTTTTTTTCTCAACATTTATGTTTCGGTGAATACTTTTCATCACAGTAATAGCAAAGTCCTTTCTTGCGATGTTCCACCATTTCTGCTAGAGATACCTTTTGGACCTTCAAGGTTTTTGTCGGAGCTATGTTAGCCCCTGGGATAGGATGGGTTTTGAATGAAGCCTTAATGGTTGGGGCCTGGAGAATGGTATCTTATTCTAGTGCTAATTGGCATGCCTGGAACTAGGTATTAGGATGGTGCATGCTCACATGAGCCCCGATGGCTTCCTTTAAGCCACTGAGAAAAAATTCAAGATAAAAATAATCAGATAAGCCCTAAGTTCGGATAGTCAATTGTTCAAATGTCATGATGAACTTTTATACTAGGCTAGTTTGGTGCAACCTAGTGAGCCTTCCCAAAAAATGAGATTCTCGATTAAAATGGGCCAAAACTAGTTTGGTGAACATGTTCCAAGTAGGTAGTTATGGATAACATTTATTATCCCACTGCCAGCACTGTCAACGTTCTTGATCCAAGTACATAACCCCTACATGGATTTTGGTCTCATCATCCTGAATATCATTAAGGGAAAATTATTGTTCCATATGAGAAACCCACCCTATTGGGTTGGATCCATCAAATTTATGCATGTCAACTTTGGGCACCTTAATCCAAGAATGCGGAGAACCCCAAGGAGAGTGAAAAGAATGAGTATGCTCATAATGGGAATAGTGAGAGTCCTTTGGATTTGGATCAATATTATTACCCTTGAGGAGTTGTGCCATCTCCTTGTATTTCTTTTCGAGGGTAGCTTCGATGTCTATGTGGAAGGAGTCATGTTTATGTTCAAGGTTGGACGCCTTAGTCTCCAAGCTGTCTTGGTTCTGAGAGCGCGTAGTAGGCATGGTGGAGGATTAGGGAGCAGATGAGGTGTCATGACGAATAGTTGGGTGGGACCACACAAAAAATGGGTTATGGATGAAGGGTATCATGACGATTAGGGTGATGAGGGGAATCCAATGGGGTAAGTCAAAAATAAGGTGGTCGAAAGAGGTTTGGGTCCAGGGGAAAACAATTGGCTGAAAAATGATAGGTATGATTATGATCAGGGTCAGAAGAGAGGAATCCAATGGGATAGGGATCAAATAATGGTGCAAGAAGGATCCATACTCGTTTTGTTTTGTTTTTTATTTTTTACTCTTGCAGAGTTATACTCCGATCTAAAGAATATTACAGTGTTGAAAGGTCCAAATTTTGAACATGAACAAATTTCTAGTAATTTCACAACCAGAATGTAGGAGGTAAAGTTGCACGATAATAGATCTTGTCTATTTTGTTTATGTTTTTGTCTCGAGGGTTAGGGTATTCAAGGTTTCTATAGACAAGGTTTTTCGTTGTGCTACAACTCTCTAATATATATGCAAGGTCCAACAACAGTACTCAACTGAATATCTCAGGGCTCTAAGCTCTAACTAAGGAGCTTAGACTGTTCCCTTGGATGTAATAGCCGACTACCCAAGTACTAGAGAGTGTCTTCCCAAGTGTTGTTCTCGGCGGCACTATAGAAGTTAGGAAACCAATAGGTTTATCTACGAAGGGCTTCATGATATCTAGGCTATTATTGGGTAAATCGCTAGATGCAGACATGAACTAATCCCCCTAGATCCACCTGGATCTAGAAAAAAAAAAGACGGAACATGACACTTTCCCTAAATTGTGATCATTGAGTTTACTACCAAAGAAAGAATAAATAACATACCTTATGAATCACTTCCTTGTATCTTTGTTGTCCCTGTTTCACTCTAATGCTCTTGTGGAATCAGATATGCGACAACACAAACCAACCAACGTGAAAGAAACAATACCATAATTCAATGACAACCTAAACATGTGATCAAGGAATCATGTAATAAAATACTAATCATTTTATGGGAAAGAGATGTGCCACCATATTATATTAATGAAAATTAGAAGATACAAACGAATTGCCTTGATGTTGCAAATTCCCTTTTATTGGTTCTTCATTCCAACAAACACATACACTTGCTCTGAAATTCGCATGAAGATAATGCACAAAATCTTGATGGACAAATGGAGACCTCAAGCATCACTATGAACAAGATTATTCACACATTCTTTAGCCTATTCTTTCATTAATTCTCTGCTTAATCTTTCTTAACCTTTTCCATGATAATCCCTTGATTATATAGGATAAGGTGAAGTGGTTAAAGGGATGAGGATGATCCCACCAAATCAGAGAAACCAGTAGGATCACAACCATACAAACGCCACCTCAAATTCTAAAGGATTTCCCTTATAGAAACTTCGTGAAACCTCTTTCCCCTTTTAGCTTTGTAACATCACCACACCCTTCCTATAGAGAAACTTGTAGAAATTCCATGGCATAGATATATAGAAGCTTGTGTAAATCATAGATTTTCGCACTGTGTAATATGTGTAGCCTGCGGACCCTTTCTAAAAAACAGTCTTGTAGAGGAGGAAATAAGTTTCTTTTCTCAGGAAAAAAGTCATGTTGGGAGCCTGAACACATGTTTGTGAAATCATCATTGGGGTGGCCAAAATAATGTGTAACATAATGCCCCCCAAAGTATGAGGATGGAACTCATGACAATCGAAATACTTTGTAAAAATGCATGTGTGTCGGGAACAAGGAGCGCACCAATTGGGAACCTGCAAACAATCAAGCATCTGCATAATATTATACCATGTCTGAAGTAGGCATTCCCATGTTCAAACTATAAATGATTGAAATCATAAGTATAAGCCATGGCCACCAATTTTACACTGTGGATCCATGTCATCAAGATTCTACATAGCCACCAGGAATACACCATGGATCGATGTATTGGAGAACTCAGATGCATACATAGCCATGAGACATACAAAGTGGATCTATGTTTCAATTCAAATGAAAAATACTCCATCGCAAACTGGATCTAAAATGATGAGGTCCAGGGTATTCAATCCCATCGTCCTTTGGCATGAATCTAGCCATGTGATTACAAGTGTTGAATTCGAACATGGTTAGAAACCACTTGATTACCGGTCGTTAATGAAAACCACTAAAAAGTGTGAAGGAAATCACCATTGATTTTAATGACTCCCAATGTACAATAGTACAATCCAACGAGTGCGAATAGATGAGATGAAGTCGAACACTCGATGGAATCTCTCGATCAGGAATCAATGATGTAAATCCAATGTCGAAAGCGAAGAAACCTGTCATTGAGGCATGCAGGCTCTAAGGCACTAAATAATTTCTAAGTCTTTTTCTGGATAATGAGATGAAGTCGAAAAGAAAATACTCATCACAGGAGGGCCTTGATGTATCCCCCATCAAATGACACAAAATAAGTAACAGATTTAGGGTAGAGAAAAGTACAAACCTGATATGAAACTGACACAAGGAAGGCCGACCTGGTAGGAATTGACAATTACATATGGTTGACTCAATAGAGGGCTTGGTTTAACTTCTCTTGAACATATGGATGACATGACACTAGTCTTGGTAGCATTGACTCAAAGACGACCCAAGATATGAACTTGTAGAGAGTCAGACGAGAGACAAATGGATTTCCCAACCCAGATTCAAATGATGAAGGGGGTGCCATGTTCAAGAGCAATGCTTACTGCCACTAACACAAATACAAAGACACATCTCTTTCCCAAATTTCTCCCCACCATTTCTGGTGAGTACCTCTTTATTTTTACGCAAGCTTGTGGAGGATAACATATGCTTGTTGATGTAAGCTCATCCTTCAGATGAGTCCCTAGTGGAATTGTCAATTTTGTTATCAGATAAATTGGTAAATGTGGACATAAACTGATCTCCCTAGATCCACCTAGATCTAGAACAAAACAAGACAAAACATGGCGCTTTGCCTAGGCTCTAATCATCGAATTTACTACCAAACAAAGGACGAGATACATACCTTTAAGTGTCGCTTCCTTATGTATTTGTTGTTCCTATTTCACTTCGGTGCTCTTGTGATATTGATCCTGCAGTTAGACACAAACCAACCAAAATCAAAGAAGTAGAAGTATATTCAATGAAAACCTATGCATATGATCAAGGAATTATGAAATAAAATAAATTTTAATTCTATGGGAAAGAAGCATGCCACCGTATTATATTAAATAATAGGAAGAGAGATTACAACCAGATGCCTTGATGTCGTAAGGTTCCTTCCAACAGTTCCTTGCTTCCCACAGACTTTTTGCTCCAAGGATTCTGAGACCATGGATCTGATAGCTACTCACAATCTATCTTGACAAAGAAAATCTCAAAGCCAATCTAACCAAGCTAACAATCTCAAGCCAAATTTCTAATCTCAAAAGCTCAAGAAATTTCCAACCCAATCAAGCTAACTTTCTCCATAAGATTTCCTCTCCTTTTATAAGATGACGAGGATAATATGAGGAGGTTAGGATGATCCCACTAAATCATGAAAGAGAGTAAGATCCAAACCATTCGAAAGACACCTCAACATAGAAGCTTCTCCTTCTAGAAGCATTAAGAAGATGCTCATTTTTCCCATGTATAAAGGCCACCACACCCTAGCTATAGTGCAACCTGCAGAAATTTCACACCCTCTCTATAGAGAAACCTACGGAAATCAGGCATTTCCGCACCCTGTGTATATAGAAACCTGCGGAAATCCTCCAAAACAGTGTTTTTACAAAGGAAAATAGAACTTCTTCTTTTAGGGAAAGTTCTTCTCCCTTCTTTCTTAAGGAATTTAGGCTATTGACCCCCCTGAAGGTAACATATAGGTTTACATCATTAATGATCATAGGGAGGATGGAAATAATGTGTAATGGAGAATCCCCCAAAGTATGAAATTAGAATAGAGTGATAGCTGAAATACTTTGTCGAGTGTGTGTAGGGAACAAGGAGTAGTCGGTCAGAAACCTACCAACAAACAAGGAAATACAGTTCAATAATATATCATCACTGAAGTAGGCATTCCCATACTCAGAAATAAACGATTCAAAGCATAAATTTTGACATGAGAAGATCCATGTCAAGTAGGACAGGTCATGACCACCAAACATACACTGTGGATCCATGCCATTATGACTCAAATATGAACATAGCCACCAAAAATACACTGTGGATATATGTGTTAAAGACTCAAATTTGAACATAGCCACGAGACATACAATGTGGATATATGCAACAATACAAACTAAATATACTCCAATGCAACCTAAATCTATCAGAAAAGATCTAGGGTCTTCATCTCCACCACTCTATAGTGTGAATCTATCCATGCAAATACATGTGTTGAAGTCTAACATGGTAGAAACCACTTGATTACCGATCATTAGTGTATATCGTTAACAAGTATGAGGGAAATCACCATTAATGTCAATGACACCCAAGGTACACTAGTACAATCCAACGAATGTGAATCAATGAGATGATTTCGAACACTCGACGAAATCTCCCGATCAGGGGTTAACAATGAAAACCAACTATCGAAAGAGAGGAAACCTGCCATTGAGGCATGCAAGTTCCAAGGTATCGATTATTTTCTAAGTCTAATTCCTGGATAATGAGTTGACATCGATAAGAAAAGACTCGTCACAGGAGGGCCTTAATGTATCCCACATCAATGACACAAAATGGGTAACAAGATTTGATGTAGATCAAAGAAATAAGTGATTCAGAACTGACTCAGGGATGACCGACGCAATAGAATGCTTGAGGACTACAGAAGTGGTCGACGCAGTAGAAGGCTTTCTAGGTTGAACATCTCTTTGAACATATTGACGACACAAGAACTGTCTTGGAAAAAACTGACTCAAAAACAGGGACCATAGACCAATTTGTAATCTTAGAAAGGGGTATGATCAAGAGACAAGTGGATTTTCCAACCTAGACATAAGGCGAGTGAAGGGGTGTCATGTTCAAAAGCGGCTCTTCCATGGAATAAAGGTTTAGACACATTTCTTTCCCAATTTTTCCCCCACCATTTCTGATGAGTACCTCTTTATTTTTACGCAAGCTTGAGGAGGATAACATATTCTTGTAATGTAAGCTCATCCTTTGGATGAGTCCTCTAGAGTTTTTTTAACGAACCCTAGAAAGGAGTGGCTCGATCCCATATGGGCCTTTCAATGTTTGTTTAACGAGTCCAAAGAAAGAAAACTTAGGGGTTTTTCATGTTTCGAGAATCTGAAAAACACTTAAAGAGGACTCTCCCAGTTCTTTTTTTTGTAAAGTAGTCTGATGAGACTGAAAAAGAGACAAACTATCTCTCAATAGATGTTTTCTTCAAATACTTTAACGAGCCTGAAAAGAACAAGGTCACTCGACAATCTTTTCATGTTTAGAGAGTCTAAAAAGATCTTAAAGGGAACTCCAGGGGGTTCATTTTTCATATAACCTTTATGAGTCCAAAAAAGTGATAAAAGTATACTCAGTTACAATTTCATTGATTTATGAGCCCGAGAAAGAACAAAGACTAATCTCAGGATTGTTTTCATTTTTACACAATCTTTAAAACAAAACAAAATTATGCTTGGGATAGATTTTATTTTTTCACAAGATTAAAACTAAACAAAACTATGCTTGGACCTGGTTTCATTTTTACACAAGCTTGAACTAGAGGAAACTATGCTTGAGGTAGGTGGTTTCATTTTTACACAATCTTGAACCAGAGAAAACTATGCTTGTGAGTTCCCAACACATGGTTGGTACTTAGCCCCCAACTTAAGAAGCTAGCGCATCAGCTTCAACATGAAGTCCATAGGCTGAAAGCATTGCCCCCCAAGATTCATTTCATCCAACTACAAAGACGAATGAAAGGAAGCTTCAAATGCTAGATGAAGGACTTGACTCAAACAGAGAGGGGGAAGTTGTTTCATTTTTTAACGAGCTTGACACAGGAGAAAAAATATGCCCGTAACTTATGTTTCATTTTTTAACGAGGTTTCCACAGAGATGCAAAAACTATCCTCGTAACTGGTTTCATTTTTTAACGAGCTTGAAATCAAGGAACCATGCTCAAATCTCTTCTTGATCATGGCTTCCAAGAGGACAATGCTCTGGAAGGACACCATGTCAAGGGACAAAGCTCAGTCATGGATTCCAAGAGATCTTCACTGGATGGAAGAGACACACTCTGGAAGGACACCATGTTGAGGGTTGTGATAGGGGTAAGGATATCAGGCTCTAAAATCCCAATCGAAGAGATCACCATGTCAACTACTGGATCCAAATCATCAGAAGATGAAGTCATGGGAGACAACGCCACATAATTGACCTGTGGCAAGGGTAACACCGACTGCATATAAGAACCATTTAGGGAGGTCATTCAGTCAGGACCAATGAATGAATGTTTATCAATAGTCACAATTATTCCATCGTGAGGGAAATATATCACATGAAAAAGAGTGGACACAATAGCTTTCATGGCATAGAAATAATCCCGCCCAAGGAGTAAAGATAAATCCAAGGGATCTAGGACCACCATGACATCAATAAAGATATTTTTCCCTCCCAAAGTTACCGGAAACTAAGGAAGGTTCCCTAAAGGTTGACTGGTTATTCTGTTAAAAGCTAACAGATTCTATGTAACCAGGGCAAGCTGAGGAAAACCCAAATCTTACCAAGAAAATGAGGACAAAATACAGACGCATATTCATCTATCAACATCTGATGAACATCTTGACCAAAAAATTGCACTCTAATCTAGAAAGGAATGTGAGAGGGAAGACGAGGTCCAGTTAGCACACCCCAATCAAAACAGATGGCCTCATTACTTGGAGGGGATTCCATGGGAGAAGGAGGAATACCCCCTGGCACGGTAGAGTCTGTATCAACGAGAAAAATATGGGCAATACCAGGTTTACTCTCGAGCGAGAGAGTAGGATCGATTGATGACGATATCAACTCAACCACTTGGGTTTCATTCTCTAAAGGGAGAATGGGGTCAATAGGTGGAAATGGATCGACTGCTTTGGTTTTACTCTCTGGCAGGAGAGTTGGATTGACCAAGGGTGGGATTGTATCAACCACTTTGTCAATTGGTTCAACTAAGGAAGTGACCTTATTGACAACATGATCAACCAGACTGATTGATGAAGGGGTAAGATCGATCATTCCATCAACTATAGGTGGGTCGAGAGTCATCTTGGGATAAGAAGCTGGAAATTGGGGCTGTGAAATAGTCATGCCTTCCAGTAATTTCGAGGCTTTGTCCACACAAGGGAAAAGGTGAGTTATATGACTCCCTTTGCATAACATACATGGGAACTTGACTCTACTTTTCTTCTTCCCAACAGTATCTTGACTAGTTGACTGGAGGTTATCAACATGTTGTTCAAAGGCCGACAACACGGGTTGGCAAGGGTGTGTAGACCATGGTTCTATAACCTTGGATAGACAAGGGCAATCCTTAAGAAGATGGATACCCTTACAAAGCCTGCAAGGGTACTTGGTATTACAGGTTGTTTGGGTGATCTTGACATCATCAACACTCCTAGCACGATTAACAGTAACTGGTTTCTTTCCAACATGTCTGGCAATGGTTGGAAGTTTGGACCCTCGCTTACTTTTCTTCTTCTTATTCTTCTATTTCTTCTTCTTCTTATCCATCAGATTGCTAGCTTCAGAGCTTTCACTCAACGAAGAATATGAAACAAAAGAAGACCTTGCAAGTGAAGAAGGTGAAGAAGATCTTACTAGTGAAGAAGATGAAGGATCAACATGAGGTTGATGTTCTTGGGGGGGAGTGCTTACAAACAAAGCACTCACTTCATTTGGGACAACCTGAGTGGAAAAAAACCATACCGGTAGTCCAATTGTGAGACCTAGAAGGCTCAAAGTAGCAATGTGAGGAGGACCAATGTTTCCATAAGAAGGAAAAACAAAAGGTTCCCCTGGAGAAAAGGTTCCCTCATTGGTCATTTCGGGAACTGATGCCATTAAAATAAAGATCCAATCTAGAGTCCACTAGGAAAAACAAATAACACACGCTAAAAATCCAGTAAGAAAGCAAGCAAACATAACCTTCTCACAATGAGCTCACTAGTTGGTGATGAAATCCAACATCGCGGGAAAAAAGTAAGAAGGGGCTGAAATAGAGCGGGTGGAAAATTTATGTTGACGACCTGCTTAACGGACTTACACCCTGGTGCGAGCTCCCAAACATAATCGTGGGTATACCCTCCAAGGATCTTGAGTGAGTTTGGCCAATGTCGATTCCAGGTACCGTGAAGACTTTCCCCTCCACAGACACCTTATGTAAAGATCCTAAAGAGATAGGCCACTAAGGTTACCAACTACTACAGTGATTCCTAGGGAAATAGTCGACAATCTGATCCATGTGCAAAGGTAGGGTATCTAGCCCGAAATCAACTCGGAAGGCTTCCACTCATCATTGTGGGTATACCTTTCAAGTGACCCCCATAATACGCACAATCTCTACACCAAGACCAACAAAGAAGGGTGAGTAAATATGCTAGTCTCAATGCGACCTTGTGATTGACCCTTGTGTGAGAAGGGCTTCCCAGGACAAAATGTAATACGTGGATTTCACCACTCCTTAATGTAAGATTCTATGTTTGTTTGCAGCTTTGGAAATTTATCCTTCACACCTATTCCAAATCCCTACAACTAATCTATTGTAGGTTTTCTACCAGAAAATATAAAAATGTCTAATCAATTTTTATAAGTGATTTATTTTATGGTTTTTGTTACTCAAAAGGAAAATGGCATGGACAATATGGTGTTTTGAGTGACTCGAAAGTTATGCAAAGAGATGAAGATGCAATCTTTTCATTTCGATGAAAGATATGCTACGAGAAGGAAAAAACATTTACCATTCCCAGATGTACATTGTCCCAAAATTTTACTAAACTCATCAATATAAAGATTTTCAAGAAAAGAGACAAATAGACTGTACACCCATACATGATTCAT
>ML779502.1:381366-406332 GCA_009831015.1 Picea engelmannii | reverse complement strand
AAATGCCAATAATCATGCAATTTTGCTACTTCAAATGCAAGGATGACCCCAATCTAATATAAAGTAAGAAATTAAAACTTTTTGTTTGAAAGATAGCTAAAATAAATAGAAAATCAACATGAAACAAAGAAACCCAAACAATTTTCTCTTTTAACACGAACTATTCAATAAAAGAAAAAGAAGTTCTTTCACCAAAAATTTTTAAAGAAAAGACAATGCTTTGTAACTGAAAGACACTCAAAGCAAGAGACCAAATATTTCAAAAAAAAACAAAGCAAAGATGGCTAAAAGCAATTTCAAAGATGTCAAGCAAACTGTATACAGATCATAATCAAAGCCAAAAATTCACTCCAAAACCAAATCCAAGGTCTGGGTAAGGAAAAAACCATCAAAAATCAAAATTTTCAAAATTTTCGTAGGCTGTAGTCCACCACAGTGCGGAAATCCCTGATTTCCGTAGGCCAGAGAACCAATACAGTGCGGAAACTCCGCGGAAATCTTAATTCATCGCACTGTCCCTCAAAGTAGGGTGCAGAAATCAATGTAAAAATGAAAAAATAAAATGTAAGAAGGTTTTTCCAGTGTGGTTTGACAGTCAGAGAGTCAAGCTAGATCTCCCAGGGACTTAGAAAACAAAATTCAAGCAATCAAAGAAATAAAGCAAGGAAAACTAGGAAAACAATTTGTTCCCTAGTGGAGTCGCCAATTTTGTTATTGGATAAATCGGTAAATGCAGACATAAACTCATCTCCATAAATCCACCTAGATCTTGAACAAAACAAGGTAGAACATGGCACTTTCCATAGGCTCTAATCTTCAAATTTAGTACCAAACAAAGGAAAAGATAAATACCTTTGAGTGTCACTTCCTTATGTCTTTGTTGTTCCTGTTTTTCTCCGATGCTCTTGTGATACTGATCCTACAGTGAGACACAAACCAACCAAAGTGAAAGTAGTAGAAGTATATTCAATGACAACCTATGCATATGATCAAGGAATTATGCAATAAAATAAAGATAATTCTATGGGAAACAAGCATGCCACTGTATTATATTAAATAATAGGAAGAGAGATTACAACCAAATGCCTTGATGTCGTAAGGTTCCTTCCAACAATTCCTTGTTTCCCACACACTTCTTGATCCAAGGATTCTGAGACCATGGATTTGATAGCTACTCACAATCTATCTTGACAAAGAAAAGATCAAAGCCA
Organism: Picea engelmannii; assembly: GCA_009831015.1. Lineage (NCBI taxonomy): Eukaryota > Viridiplantae > Streptophyta > Pinopsida > Pinales > Pinaceae > Picea > Picea engelmannii. Next base: position 405,121 of record ML779502.1, on the reverse strand, counting down.
ATATAACCAAGCTAACAATCTCAAGCCAAATTTCTAATCTCAAAATCTTAAGAACTTTCCAACCCAATCAATCTAACTTTCTCCATAAGAGTTCCTCTCCTTTTATAAGCTAAAGAGGATAAGATGAGGAGGTTAGGATGATCCCACTAAATCATGAAAGTGAGTAAGATCCAAACCATTCGGAAGCCACCTCACCATAGAAGCTTCTCCTTCTAGAAGCATCGAGAAGATACTCATTTTTCCCATGTACGAAGGCCGCTCCACCCTAGCTATAGTGCAGTCTGCAGAAATTCCACACTCTATCTATAGAGAAACCTGCGGAAATCAGGCATTTATGCACCTTGTGTATATAGAAACCTACGAAAATCCTCCAAAATAGGGTTTTTATAAAGGAAAATACAACTTCTTCTTTCAGGGAAAGTTCTTCTCCCTTCTTTCTTCAGGAATTCAGGCTATTGACCCCTGTAAAGGCAATAGATAGGTTTACATCATTAACAATAATAGGGATGACAAAAATAATGTGTAACATAGGCTGATCCGTATATAGGCTTTGTTTGATGCACTACCACTCAAAGGGGTACCAACATGGGTTACAAGGGTGGCCAACAATGTGCACTTAAGTACCACTTGTGGTTCCTGCATGTATGCTTCCCCGACCACCGATTTATGCTCTAAATGACACATCTTTGTATCTTTAATACACCGGAATACGTCTCTACCCTAAAAAAATAACCCACAATTTTATACCCAGGAAAGTGCTATTATACCACTTGTAAGGTACCATATCTATTATAATAATTGAAAACACAAATATTGCATAGAATAGCAACAGGATAATAGAATAGATGAAACCACAACACCAAAATAATACCTTTATTGATAAGAAACAATTTTCAATTTCCTCTTCGAGAGGGAAACCTCTAGCGAAGAAGTGCTTTATTATAATAATTCTCAAGACAAGTTATCCAATACCTCATACTCTTATTTATACTAATTCTATATTCTAAAGAAACTTCTAGAGGAACATCTTTCTAGAAGTGAAAGATTCTATTAGGTCTTCTTACATTGACTTATTCTCCTTTATTTAATAGGCTTTATTAACTAATGTCAGAATATATTACATAGAAAACATATCATACTAACTAATGATCCACAAAGAGGGGTTAGCATCGGATCCTAAAATGGGGCCACATCAATCCTTTATAGCATACCCTCTCAAGTTGCGATAGAGTATATCACTTGTATATGAGTACTTTAAAGACATAGCAAAGCTATTTTTTTTTCTTTTGAGATCTGTGAGAAAACGTTTGCAGCGTGAGATTTAGCAAAATCCAAATGATCGACTAGATTTATCATTCGCATGAGGGTTTTCTTTTGGGATACACTCTCAACAAGTTTGTTCCCAATAGATCCATACTTAGCGAATTCCTTCCCTCACCCTCCATCTCTCAAGGCCTTCGTTTCAAAAGATTTAAGTAAATTTGAAGCTATTTTTGTAATTTTCATATCAAGAAGTTGAAAAGATTCATGTGCAATATTTTTTCAAGTTATTTTCAGATCAGACTTTTAAAGGGTTAAGCCGAAACCCTTAAAAGTTCTTTTTTGGGGGAGAGGGGTTGATCTGTTTTGGTTATTTGTGTCTCATTTACATGGTGTGGTCACTATTTGAATCACTTGCAAATTTCACATTTTCAAGGCAATCTACCATCACTAAACATGTATAAGTTAATCAATTTATTCATTGATTCATATAAGTTAGATGGCCCCAAGAATTACAAATCTTGGAAATGTCACATGCAAAACACATTAACATATAATGATCTATGATGTGATATTTGTGATGGTGATACTCCTCCAACAAATCCCATTGACGTTTCTCCTTTAGCTAAATGGGAAATAAAAGATGAGGAAGCTCTTTTTTTTATTTGATCTTTTATAGTTGAACATTTGTTTGTCCATATTGAGAATTCTACTTCTGCTTGGTCTACTTGAAATCAATTTCACAGGATTTTGATACTTCTCCTACATCTCAAAGAGTTGATTTACAAATTAATTTGTTTAAACAAATATTACTTGATGGTGATGATATGTTAGAGTATATTTCAAGAATAAAATACATACATCAAGAAAAAACCGAGGGTGGATTTCCTAAACTTGAAGATAGTATGTTTCTCTATTTTGATAAATGGATTTCCTCCATCTTATAATCACTTCAACAAAACTTTGAAATCACTAATAAATTATCAACTGCAACTTTTGATTTACTTTGTGAACTATTAGCTCAACATAGTAAGTCATTTGGTAAACAAAAACAATCAGGAGAGGATCTTCTCTTCACTAGTTTAAATAGAGAAGAATGTTCTAGAGGAAGAGGTTCAAGAAATTTTAAGAATTATCAGAATCAGTATTTTAATGGAGGTTGTGGAAGAGGTCATAGTCAAGGTATAGGATGAAGTAATTATAATCAACAAAATTTTCAAAGTGATTAGAATCCACCCAATTATAATGTGTTAAGTTTTTACTGTTGTTATTAGGTTATTTCCAAATTACATGAGAATTCAATGCATTTCCAAAACAACAACATAAGGAGGATCAGTGAAAGAAACACAATCACAAGGTATGCACCATTTTGTCCTCGAAAAACATCATGGGGGAGAAAACCCAACAAAAATTTCCTCAATAATAGTTTGCCACTACAATTCCAAGACTAAGACCAAAACACCAAGAATAAACTAACACTAAGCATGCACCTCTCTTTTCCTTCCTCCTGCAACTGCAATTTCCTTCAACATATGCAAACTAGATGAGTGAGTGTATGAGTGAACAAGTGAGGCACCATCCTCACATATAATTACTAGTTGAGGAGGTGCTTGGGTTATGTCTCTTCACTTAGTAGGGCCGACTTCTTCTAGAAGTGGTTAAAACCACTTTATAAATACTAGAGGATGAATTTACAAATACCACCATATAAATATGGTTTCACCAATCCAAAAAAGGGAGTTTGAGCTTATACAAGACCCAACATGATCAATCCTCAAAAGGGGGTTTGATCTATAAGATAATAAGTCAAGTATAATTAGAATATTCTTCAAAGTTACAATATTTCAACACTCCCCCTTAACGAGAAGGGTATTCTACTAACATGACCCAATACAAGAAGGAGAGGGAAACATCATCATCAACATCTGGAAAAATCACTGGCACATCTACAAATCATCAAAAGTTTTTCTCTTCAGCATTATCATCGTCACTCACAGCATGGAGCTGAAGTAGCATCATCATCATCAACATGAAGCTGAAACATCAACATCAATAGCATGAAGCTATAACAATATCACCAACACAAGGCTCGTACAACATCATCAACAACACGACGCTAGTAAAACATCATCAGTAGCACGAGGTTGAGACAACATCATCAACAACACGAGGTTGGAACAACAACATCATCAGCACAAGGCTAAAACAACAACATCATCAGCACAAGGCTGAAACAACAACATCATCAACATATGGAAATAGAATGAGGCAGGTGCAACAACAACACTTTGTGGTACTCTGAGAGACCATCCTTACCAGGCCTTTGGGATCTTCCCAGGAATCATAATATTCCCTAGGATATAAAATTCTAACAATCTACCATGTGGTACTCTAACAAACTGTCCTTACCAAACCTTCGGGATCTGTGCAAGAATCAAAAGATTCCCTAGGATGTAAGATCCTAAAGTAGCTACCACTACTGACAATAGCTGGCATATACATGCACATGTACTCTGACAGACCGTCCTTACTGGACCTTCAAGATCTTTCAAGGGATGATCAATCCCCTGGGATATAAAATATTAATGGAGCTGCCTGTTGTTGGTCAGGATACCATAATATCATTAGCATCACTCTCTCTTTCGAGGGAGGTCCTTTCGGACAACGCCAATCTTGTCTCGAAAGTACTCAAACTTCACACGATATAGAAGCTTGGCCAACACATATGGAATATGCTCATATGTGCCAACAGATTGGATCTTTACATCTCCCCTCTCCACCATATCATGAATGTAGTGATATCAGATCTCTATTTTCTTCGAATTATCATGGAACAAAGGGTTCTCTTTCATCTTTGTACAACTATGGTTATCACATATAATCACAGTGGCTTCCATCTCCATATCGAAAAGACCTGTAAACAATTTCTGAAGCCATATGGATTCACAATTGGTGGAACATGCTGCAATGTATTACACTTTTGTCATGTTGAGAGTAGTACTGGATTGCTTCCTTCTTTTCCTTGAAGTCATGGCTAACCCCAAACTTAAACAACATCTTGAAGTCCTCTTTCTATTAAAAGAACTTCCAACCCAATATGAATCATTATAACCATACAGTATGAAGTCATGATCTCCAATATAAAAGAGACCATAATCCAACGTACCCTTAAGGTATCTCATCACATGCTTTGTAGCTACAAGGTGAACACATTTGGGCTCTACCAGATACTGAATCAAGGTGTTCACAACAAAGCATATATCTTTCCTGGTATTCATCAGATACATCAACGAACCAAAAATCTATCTATATAGAGTAGCATCAACCAAGTTTGGCGAAGTATCAACCAGAAGCTTCAAATTTGCTTTTATGGGTGTGTTCATGGCTTCACATTCCAACATGTCAAATATCTTCAGTATTTCAACTGCATACTTCCCTTGGCTAAGGAATATCTTCTCTGGTCTCTTCCAAAATTCAAGACCTAAGAAATAATGCATCGAGCCTAGGTGTGTTATCTCAAACTCTGCAACAAGCTTCTTCTTGGAATCTGTGATGAGATTTTCTTCTCCTGTTAAGAATAAGTCATCCACATATAGTAGAAATATAACTGGCTCATCATTATTAACCTTTAAGTAAAGGTTAGGATCATATTTACTCTTGGTAAAGCCTAATCTCGTTAGGAAACTATAAATTCTTCCATACCAAGCTCTAGGAGCTTTCTTCAACCCGTACAAAGATTTCTTCAACCTACGGACATGAGTCTTTCTATTTTCAACTTTAATCTTCATAATGGAAATGTATCCTTTTGTCATCACGTCAATCTAGTCTTTCTCTTGAACGAATTCTTCAAAGCAAGTAGGTTCTTTCTCTACGAGATTACACATCAAGGCCATATAGATGGATATTGGCTTAGGTTTCTTGATTTGTCTCATGGTTCCTTCTGGGGCACTGTACTTCTCTGTATCTTGAATAATTTCTCTTGCCCAAGCTAGATTTCTCTTGTGAGAGATAGTCATATGGGGAGGTTCTTCAGATTCTGTTATATCATGATCTTCTGATATCCCATCATCAGGGGTAACTGTAACTTCTTTCATGAGTTCTGCAACTTTGGGAGCTGCAGGTTCTTCTTCATATACTTCTTCAAGTTTCCAGTTCCTTAATATTTTGAGTGTTTCATCTTCATCAAAGGTTACATCTCTATTGATCTCAATATGATGGTAATCTGGTATGTAAATTCTGAAGTCCTTAGAGATCTCCATTATCCAACAAATATTTCATTATTTCCTGAAGGATCCAACTTAGTTCTATTTTATTTTGGAATGTGTACAAATACTGGACAACCAAATATTTTGAGATGGCTTACTTCTGGCTTCTTTCTAGGGAATATTTATTCGTGAGTTTTAAATCCAAGTTCTCTATGGGATAATATGTTTTAGACATATAATGTTGTTCTTGTTTATTCATCCCATAAGTGCATTGGAATATCTTGATCTTGAATCATAGTCTTTATTACTTCCATAATTGTTTTATTCTTTCTTTCTACTATACCATTTTGTTGAGTATTATAGGGAGTGGTGAGCTCCCTCTTAATTCTGACATCTTTGTAAAAACTTCCAAATTCATTTGAGGTGTAATATCCTCCATTGTCTAACCTAAGTATCTTGATTTTCTTTTCGGAGAGGTTTTCTACCAAGGCTTTTAATTCCTTAAACTTTTCGAGTATTTCATATTTTGACTTCAAGAAATAAACCCAAGTCTTACGCGAGTAATCATTAATAAAGGATACATAGTATGCATGCCCTCTTAGATAGGTTTATGGCATTGGATTGCATACATCTGAGTGGATAAGCTCCAATATTACTTCTACTTTACTATTCTTCCCTTTTGTTAGGACAATTCTTAGCAATGTGTCTCATCTTATCCCAGTGATACAATTGATAAGAGGAGAAATAATTTCCTTTTCTTTGATGCTTATGATATTTCTGGAATCTCTTTGGAGGGTGAGATTCTTTGTGAAATTGGGTCTCCTTTTGGAAGTGATAATTTTTCTTCCATCCTTTAGCATGAACATCAAGGGCTTGATCTTCATCTCTTAATAATACAACTTCTCGGTTGGCCACTCTTGCTTCTTCTTGAACACATTCTTCCCATAAACTGTCAAATTGGAGTTTCTCTTTTCTTGCACAAATACTTTGGATGAAGGCATCCCAAGGTCTTGTGATACCATTAAGAGTTGTCATTATGAGTTCATATTCATCTAAGTTTTCTCCAATTGCCTCTAATTGTTCCTTGAATTGAGAAACCCTAGAGAAATAGTCTTGAATTGTTTCTCCTTTTTTCATCTTCGTATTCTTGATTTGGGTTCTCAAGTTCATATTTCGTTTGATGTTCTTTCCTTCACACAATATGGTTAGGGAATCAAAAATGTATTTTGGAGTATTCTTATAAAACACTTGATGGATCAAGTGGTATTTAATGGAGTCTGCAATTATTATTTTGGCCTTAATCATATCCTTCTTGTACTTCTCTTTGGCTGCATTTTCTTCAGGTTCTGGTACATTTTCTTTTATGAATTTTTCAAGGTAATTCTCTTCAAGAATGAGTCCAATTTTGTACTTCCAGGAATGGAAATTTTCTACACCTTCTAACTCGTCAAGAAGCTTGGTGCTTGCAGACATCTTGACCTAGAGGTAAGAAAATGACCAGAAAATGAAAATGCTCAAAGATTGAAATTGAGCTTACCAGTGGATGCATTGGGTTGAGGCAAGTTTACTGGAGATGACTGTGTCAAAAAATTCAAACTTTTACCCCTTGAAACTTGACCTGCACAATTCTGGACTCGTACTTCTAGTATTGGTTCTGGTTTTCTAGTTTTCCGGTACAATTCAAAAATAGGGTTTTATTTTCGAAGAATATGGCCACTGAAAATGTTCTCTCAAGTTTCCAAATGATGTGCTAGGGTAGGGCGCACTTCCTTAGATAGTTTTTGGTCAAAAATTATTCTTCAGTAAAAACCCTAACTTACTTGTACAACAACAATGACATTTTTAGATACTAAGTGGAATATGCTCTATTCAGTCAAGCTCTGATACCATGTTAATTTTTTATTTTTCTTGTTACGTTATTTCAAAATTACATGAGCATTCAATACATTTCAAAAACAATAGCATAAGGAGAAACACTGAAAGAAACACAATCATAAGGTACGCAACATTTTATTCTCGGTAGCCCTCATGGGGGAGAAAACCCAGCAAAAACTTCCTCAATAATTGATTTCCAATACAATTCCAAGACTAATACCAAAACACTAAGAACAAACTAAGACTGAGCATGTGCCTCTCTTCTCCTTCCTCCTGCAAGTACAACTTCCTTCAAGATATGCGCACTAAATGAGTGAGTGTGTGAGTGAACAAGTGAGGCACCATCCTCAACTATAAATACTAGTTTAGGAGGCTCTAGGGTTATGTCTCTTCACTTAGTAGGGCCGACTTCTTCTAGAAGTGGTTAAAACCAATTTATAAATACTAGAGGCCGACTTTACAAATACCACCATATAAATATGGATTGACCAATCCAAAAAAGGAATTTGATCTTATACAAGACCCGACATGATCAATATACAAAAGGGGATTTGATCTATAAGATAATAACTCAAATATAATTAGAATATTCTTCGAACTTACAATATTTCAACATAATCCACTATCTAGAAGAGGAAGAAATCTAAGTCAAGTGAAGTGAAAAATATGTTTAAGAAAATGGCAGTCTACATGAGATTGTTTAACAAGTAATGATTATTTGCAAAATTTTAAGCAAAGTTCATATTTTAGATCCAATTCGAAGTCTACTTCATCAACTCAATATGTAGAGGATCAATATTTTTAGGATGAAATTAATTTGAATATGATTGGATATTGGACATACGAGAAACTCAACATATGACTTTTCGAAGGGATTATTTTTGGAATAACTAGGTTATTCAACTAAATCTAATTTATTTGGTTGATGATAAAACTCATATTCCCCAAGGAAAATATTCAATCAAAGTGTTTCTTCCTAAAATTGGTGAAAAATGGATTTCCAATGTGTGGTTTATACCTGCATTTAAGAAACAATTGTTATCTTTAGTCTCGATTCGACAAGTTGGACATCAAATAATCATGGAATATGATATGTTTTGGTAAAGATAAATTCAATAAATTCAAAATTCAAAACAATAATGATGAGATATGAATACACAAATCTTCTAAGAACAAAAGGGAAAGTTGTCCCTAGAGAGCAAGATTTTGCACGTGCAATCAATTCTAAAATTTCTTCGTTCAGATTATGGAATTTTTTGTTTGGACACTTAAACTTTGAGAGCTTACTTAATATTAAGTACCAATATTTGGTAAAATATTTTCCAACCTTTAAGAGAGAAAATACTAAATGTGAGGCCTGCATTTATGGAAATCAAAAGAGATACGTTTTTCCAACCAACTCATGGCGAGCAACAAAATATTTATAGTTGATTCACAATGGAAGATGTTATGCAATGGAAATATATTCAGGTGGATGTTGTTATTTCTTGATTTTCATCAATTACTACACTATAATGACGTGGGTGTACTGTTTAAAATCAAATTCTGAATATTTTGAAAAGTTTACAATTTTTTGACACATGGTTGAAAACACAAGTAAAGAAAAAGTTGCAATTTTGAGAAAAAATAATGGAGAAGAATTCACTTCAAATGAATTCAATAATTATTATTGTGACATTGGAATTAAGAGGCAACTAACAAAATCATATACTCCAAAGAAAAATGGAGTTACATAAAAGATGAATAAAATTGTCATGGAGATGGAAAGATTTGTGTTGCAATTCACATGGTTGAGCAAGAAATATTGGGTTGAAGCAGTCCATACTGTAGTTTATGTAAAAAAATGATCACTTAAAAAAAATTAGATGTACAAACATCTTATAAATCTTAATATGGTTTTAAACCTAAGGTAGATCATTTCAGAGTTTTTGGCTGAACATGTTATTCCTTAGTCCCTAAGGAAAAATTGACTAAGATGGGAAATCGAATTATGAATTGTACTTTGGTTGGATACTCTTATGAGAAGAAAGGGTAACAGATTCTCCCAGATGGTAAATTCATTTTTAGTAGAGATGTAATTTTTTATGAAATTGAAAGTAAACATTTTGATGAGATTAATCATCTCTTTAGTCATTTAGAGAAAAAAACACTAAGGGTAAATGTAAGTTGAGAAAGAAATCAATGCAACGATTTGTTTTTCGAAAAAAATGTGTTTCTTCATAAAGCAGTTCGTCATCAAATGATACTTCTTCAAGGTATAAAAGATTTTGGTATTCTCTACAAGAAGAACAAAAATTTTACACTTGTTGGATACTCAAATGTTGATTTTGCAGGCGACATTGATGATCGAACATCAACTTCAGGTTACTTAATGACTATGGGTTCAACAACAATATCTTGGAGTTGCAAAAAGTAAGCAACAATTGTCAATTCTTCAACAGAGGAAGAGTACATATCAACTTTGGAAGAAACATGTGAGATTGTATGTATACACAGGATTTTGCAAGATCTTGGTGTAATTCAAAAGTCGAAAACTACTTTGTTAATCGATAGTTCTTCAATAATAAAGATGGCCAAGAATCTAGTATTTCATTCAAAGAATAAGCATGTCCACACCAAGTACCAATTCATTAGATCACTCATTGTCAAAGACATCATCAAGCCTCAGTTCAGTCCATCTCAAGATCAAACTTCAGATATTTTTACCAACCTCTTGGTATAATAAAGTTTACTACATTAAAAAATGAACTTCGTACTTGTAAAAATGAACTTTCAAATTAAAAGGGGGGTTGTTAGCCTCATAATCCTAAAGTTTTAAAAGTTTAAGTATTTTCCTAGAATATATTATTTTAGAAATAAGTTTATGCTATAAGGGGATATTTAGCTTAATATGTAAAGGGAAACTATCATACTTATGTGATTGGTTGTTCTTCTAGTTTTAGCATAAAGTTGGGATATATAAACTAGCTCTTTTTCATGTGAGGTACACAAGATTTATGCCCTCACTTCTCTTTGTAACTTAGTTTTCCTTGTAATAAAATTAACTGTGTAAGGACATTTCTTCAACAAACACCTGCAGTGAATTTGCATCAACTATTTAAAAGCTTAGATGTGTTTTTACAGTGAATTTGGTTCGGCTCTTTAAAACCTTACATTTATCTTTATAGTGAATTTGTTTGGGCTCTTCAAAACCTTATTTTTTGTTAAAGTGAATTTGTCTAGCATTATCATCTACACTCTTCAAAATTTCATACTTAATTATTATTCTAGTGAATTAGCTTGTGATGATTATTATTGTGAATTATTTGTAGACAATAAGAATCTCTTTTTCTCCTTGTGTTCCTCGGTTGCTCCTCAAACAACTTCACTCTCCATAGAAAGTGCATGCATATTTTGGTTAAATAATTGATATTCTTTGATATATATAAATGTGTGTGTGAGAAATCTACTTACATGTGATTGTCATTTATTCAGGACCTTTATCGATAAAATACTTAGACTGTTGTTTAATGGTTTAAACCTTAGAGAACAAAATGGTGTGAAAAGCCGAGGTCAATCGGGTTTCAGCAATTTCAAACATCGAACACAAAAAAACATAAGACCACATTGTTTGTCGAATCATGAAATGCAAAGAGATTGTAGGTCCAACATTTTGGGATTTCGGGGTTCAGGATTTTGGGGTTTACGAACACCTTACGCACCAATAAAATGAAATAAGAAATGTCGAATCGCGAAATGCGAAGAGATCGTGGGTCCAACATTTTGGGATTTCGGGGTTTACGAACACCTTACACATCAATAAAATGAAATAAGAAATGTCGAATCGCGAAATGTGAAGACACTGTGGGTCCAACATTTTGAGATTTTGGGGTTCGGGATTTCAGGGTTTACGAACACCTTACGCACAACAAAATGAAATAAGAAATGTCGAATCGAAAAATGCGAAGAGACTGTGGGCCCAGCATTTCGTGGTTTGGGGGTTGGGATTTCGGGGTTTAATAGAGCAAAGGAACTCCACGCTTTTGATACAAGCAAGTCTCGAATGCCGAAATTTGAACCTTACAATTAAAAGCATATTTATATGTGTAGAATTGATTACTTTGACAATCTCATACTCCCTTCCTTTTTATTTCTCTGTATGGATTCCCTTAGGTGATGATAATGATCTAAGAAATGTCGATGTATAAACGGGAATGGCAATGACTAAGTATTCATATATTTCTGTAATGAGCTATACAAAGTAATAACATTACTAAAGTATCGATGGATGACCAAGATATGCATTTAATAAGATTATATGCATATATTTGTATCTTGTTTGATACCTATACAAAAAACTTAATACTCTAGAGCCGCTTTTTCTTTTGTTGAGTTGTGATTCAAAAGATGTGGGCCTTTGGAAATGCATAGATTCCATACAATGAATAAAAACTTAGACTGTATAGACAACAAATACGGAATTACAGTAGAGAACAACATTCTAACTAAACCTTAGTAAAATTTCAGGAATTCAAAGATAAGCAGTATGAAAAATTGAAATAATATCCAAGGAAGGAATCGAGTCAAAATAACTACCCATAATGATGGTTGAATTCCATTTGACAAAATCTGCACATGCGCCCCCTTTTTCGACACTCCTCTTTTTTCTAAACCAACACTCACTTTCCCATTTCGGGGTTTCACGATTTGGGATTTCGTGACTCCATCTGCAACATTTTTAGGCCCTTCGAACTCCTGAGACTGGAAATTCCAAAAAGGGGCTTAACAAGTTTTGGCCTTTTCACATTTCGGGGTTTCACGATTCAGGATTTCGCTACTCCGACTGCAATGTTTCTAGTCCCTTCGAACTCCTGGGACCCGAAATGCCGAAAAGGAGCTTAACGGGTTTTGGCCTTTTCACATTTCGGTGCGGGGTTTCGTGTACTGATATTTCATGACTTGTGAAAATGAGGGGTCTTGCCCTTTGGTTTCTCGGGTGCCAAAACTCCGACCGACAGCCACGTGTCCCTCCGATGGACAGCTATGACCTTTAGCCACGATCAAAAGTTGTGATCTTTTCGGGATGATCAACGGTCACGATCAAATCCTGGCTTTGGGAGAGTCTTCACTCCCCTGCATGCACTAGGTTAAACCTCATGTACCTTTTCTGGATCTGACGGCTATCGGTCCCCTACGCTCGATCTGGCGATTCAGATCTATTCTCCTGCGCACTCTTCTCCGGTTGTCTGGACGTAGGCTCCAACGGTCCATATTTTTCCCCTGCAAATCGGCGATTCGCCTTTCAGGACTTTGGGGAAATACTCACCTATATTTTCCCGAATTGAACCAACAGTTCATATATGATTTTGGTACCGATGCTTTCGGGACTTGACAAGTCCTCTTCCTTCTGCTATTCCGAGGTTTAAACCTCGTGCATCTTTTCTGGATCCGATGAATCTCGCAATTTTGGCACTTCTCCCCGAAGTGTCTCCACCGTTCATTTCAGTTATTCTCCTGCACGACCTCCCAGAGGTTAAACTTTGTGTGCCCAGATCCTTTCTCCAACTGATATAATGGTTGTTGTACTCCCACCTGAGATTTATCCCTCTGAACTTTCAAAGGTTCCTTCGACCTAAGTTTACATACTGCCTAAATACATATAATCATGTTGGAGTAGTATGAGAGTTAAGGGAAGAGATAGGATTATGGAAGGATTTATCCACATAAGCTTTTTTTTTCGAAGTAAACTAGACTGGCGTAATAATGTCATTATGGACAGAAATGAATCTTACCTTCTCTTAAATTCTAAGCTTAAATGAAATTGAATTATGTCATAGAAATTTTTATTTTTTTTATGGTGAATTTGAGGTACATTACAGGGTATCTCTCTTTGGGGATGCTCCCCCTGACTGAACTCTCCTTGGGGTTTCTCCCCCTGTCTACGTGCCTTTGATTTTTCTTTGTGTTTATAAGCCTCTGATTACTAGCTTTCCCTTCATATGAATAATATCTCCCCATTTGACAAAGGGTACCACTCTAAAGTCATATATCTCATTCTTCCCTTGTGACAACTGCTCCCCTTAGAAACGTGCCTCTATGCTCTCTCTCCAAGCATTTACCTTTGCATATGATAAATCTCTCCCCCTTTGTCCTATTTATGGTGGTTCCTCGTGTACATCTAAGACATATAAGATAAGAATTCAAAATTGTTCATTTTCTTCCTCATGTTCTTCCTGTTTTCTTATCCATACTTTCTTATATCTAATATCAGTATTCTCTTTCATGGAAGTATCGATCATGTTTCTACAATCACTGGCTATGTGTCCATAGTTATGACATTTGAACACTCAATGTTATGTGTGACCACATAGGAACTTCTTTCTTGAACATTTCTTTTTTAATCCTTGCAATCTGCAACTATATGTCCAAAGTTAGTACAATAAAAACAATGACCATAAAATAAATTTGCATACGTGGGAGTAAATGATCTTCTTTGTGGCGTAGTCCTTCTGAATTTTTTCCTTGACTGATCATGATCATGATTGAAGCTTCTTTGTGGCTTTAACATGATGGATGGTATTCTTGAAGATTTATCTTCAATATTTTTCTTAGATTTTGGTTGACCATGATTCCTTCCTTTGAGTACTTCTGCATAACTCTTTCTATTTTCTTCATTCTTCTTTTCTAGAAACCTAGAGTGATTCTCTTCATTCTCTATAACCGATGTGGATGTTTCTATCTCTTCAATGTTCTTGTTGAGCTTGACGATTTTACTTCTCAATGTGACAACTTCTTCTTCAAGATTCTCAACCTCTTCTTCTTTCTTCATTATCTGAGACTTCATGACTTCTTTTGTTCTTTTCGCTTCTTCAAGATGGTTTTTTAATGTGATTATTTGTTCTTCAAATCCTCTCTCTTCTTGACCAAACTTTGCCTCAAGATGGTTTTGATCATTAATTCTTTCCTTAAGATGATCTGGCAATATCTTCTCTCTCATTTCTTCTTCTTCCTTATGTGCTTCTATGTTGATTTCCAAACATTGCTTTTGATATTCAATATTTTCTTCGATATTTCTGGATTCTTCTAGCTGAGTTCTTAAGTTCTCGATGACCTATTGGGATTCTTAAAAAATGTGAACACTTTCCTTTTGTTTCATCAATTCTTTCTTGAGTGAATTGTTTTCTTCTCTTAGTTCATCTAAAGCACTAATCAATTGTTCCTCATAATTTTCTTCCTTTTCAATTAGTTTTTCTGTCTCATTTCCTTGATGACATCCTATTTCAATATTTCCATGTTTTTCACAATTAAAACAAAACAACATACCTATGGTGATTATGTACTCTTCATCTTTTGAATCTGCTTGACATGGTGAACATAATTCTTATTGATTTGTATCTGCATTTTCTTTGACATTTTATGAATCTGTGATGGGTGAAGAATATATGTCATGTAACTTATCCCAAATTTCTTTTGTTGATGAACATTTACCAACCTTTTCTCTTACTGGATTAGGTAATCCTTCCCAGATGAAATCCATTTTTATTTTGTTATTCTTTCTCAGTTCCTTCTTGGATACAGTCTTTACCCTTTTTGAACTATCATATCTTGTAACAACTAATAGACAAATATAATGTCCCTCTGCCTGTAAAAATACTTTTGTCCTTATGCTCCACATCTCATACTTAAAAACATTATGACCATTAAATATTGGTACCCCATTCTCAGAATAATCCATTATCTCCTTCCAGTGGTTAAACTGTTTCATGAAGGAACCGGCTCTGATATCAATTGTTGGATTACTGAGAGGGGGGGTGAATCAGTAATAGAGAAATTTAATCTTTTTTAACCATATAATCCAAGCGTTATATCAATGTAGCATTATCATCCAATAACAGCAGAGTAAATAAGCAATGAAAAAATGAACAATCATACACATACACAATACACCAGTGTTTTACGTGGAAACCCAAAGCGAGAGAAAACCACATAATATTTTTTCTTATATGTCTTGAAGAATTACATTCATTGGAAGCACCAAATTCATTTGTTTTCCAGCTGCAACTAGAAGGTGTCTACAACCCCCTAGTTTCTCAGGCTACAACCTAATGGAAGCTCCAACTTCCCAATTCGGCTTAGAAAGGAATTGAAATGATTGGTGGTCTCCCTCAGCTCAGCCACACGTTAGTTCTTTGTGTTTCCCACTGTTGGAGCCGCCCCTGTTTTTTACCTTCCAAAAAATTTTCAATTTTTGAAACTTTAAATCTAAGTTGACTTTCTTTTTCCTTCCGAGATCTTAAAACTCTGAAATCTTGTCGCCTGAACGGAAATTCTTTTCCTACTTTCAAAACAGATCCATTCTCACAAGTATGTTCTCTCTTTTGTTTTATTTCAGGGTCTCGCAAGTCGGATACTTTAATCTTTTAATTCACAAGTCCCGAGTCGCGAAACTGCAAACTCGTTTTTAATTTTCGCCCAAGACATTAACTAGGATAAAACCTTTAACCCATGATTAGACATTTTCGGGGTTTCGTGCCTCGACATTCGTTAAACCCAAGTTTTTTTTCTTACAGCCCCGATAGCCGAGAAAACGATAACTTTGTGATAACCTTGGTCAGAGATTAAAGGTAAAAAACTAACCATGGTTAAATTTGGTTCTCGACACCTCGCCACTCGACACTCTCTTTCATAAAGTTAAGGCGCCTAAAAACCTGACTCACGAGGTTGCGACATGATTATATCAAGATTAATTAGTAGCCTAATCTAAGATTTGTTTCCCATAATGTGAGCCTTAATTATCACCACATCGCGATATCGCGACTCGGCATATCATTCTCCCAAAAATCTATCTTCAAAGTTCCAAGTCGCAATATGGCGAATAAATTAATTATATAATTAAGGATGCACCAAATCACGGTTACTGTTAATTAAGATAAAATCGGCATTCGCAGTCTCGCGAGTTGAAGAGTCAAAATGTTAAAAGGAAATTCACGATACAGCGAACAACGAGAAAATGATTTAAGTCACTGAGATTTGAATTTTTTAAATTAAAACGAGATACGTCCCGCACATCGAGGTTTGCACATTTCACGAGGTAGCTACTTGCTCTCCATAACCCGACTGCCTGTCAAGCCACCGAACATTGATGACATTAATGAAGAATTAGGGTAAATCCATGAATAATTAAGATCGGATTTATACCATAAATTTGTTTCTATTTGCGATTTGACAGACTTATTTCAAATAGTACAGAGTTTTCAAATATATACGAGAGTTTCATTCTATTTTAAACATTTCTCATAAGCGCACATAGCTCACCTTTCTCCGAGTGAACTAATTTCTGCATGTATAAACAGGTCTATTGCAGAAGAGCGAAAAAGCAAGCTTCAGCCATGGCTCCACGGAAAGATGTGAAAGCGAATGTCTAGGTTGCAGCGCAGGGTTTAGACAATGTCTCAGATACTTCACCTCGGACTGGCGGCTCAGTACCTAGCTGGTCGCTTGTTTCAAATATTCTGCAGTCTGAGTTAGTGAACTATTCAGACTCCGATGATAATGATAACGAAAAGGACAACCTGAACACTAAATATAAGATAGTTGTTCAGTCTGGTATGCACCGAGTTGCAACCAGACCACGGTTGCTCCCATACTACGACATGATCCGATGGGTATTGGATCATATAGACCTGCCCACCAGAACTATCATAAATGACCAACGGGTCACGGTCGGAACTTTTATACCAGAGCATATCCAAAACATGTACAAGATCCCCGCAACTGCTGAATACACATATAATGCTGAATTCCTGGAGGAATTCAAAAAGAAGGAATGCGAACAATATGAAAAAACCATGCCCGGTTTGATAAAGGATTGGGTTTCGTGCTCCGCGAAATTCAGAGCGAATGACCAAGGTGTATATTCAATTGCTTCGCTAGAGCCACAATATATGTATGTGGCAATGATGACATGTCGACTTTTCAAAAAAGAGGATACACCACATTTCTACATTGTGTGGGTACCTCTCATATTTCAGGTAGCAGAAGGTTGCTCATTTAATTGGGAAAAGATACTCTCAGACAGCTTGTTCAACCGGATCACTTAGTATCTGGACCAGAAGGCAAGCGGGAGGCCATCCTCATTCTTCATGTCTGTGTATATCATGGATGCAATATGTTCCATGACACCGTTCCCTTTGATGAATTGGGCTTGGAATCCAGCCCTAGAACAAACTGTACATGAGTACCATGATAAACTGTGGGAAAATAAAGCAAACAAATTTATTTATGAAATTTTCAACTGGGTGATGGTGCCCCTGCACATCGCCATTTTTGGTCGTTCGCCACCTCGTATCTCGGATAGTATTGCAGCAAATCTGAGTGGTATTATGGACTGGTACGTAGAAGTAGAGTTCTCCTATTTTAGAGTATTCGGAGCTACTGTTCCCCCGCTTGTGCTACCACTGTTCATCCCCGACAAGCTGGCCTGTCACGAGATTGCCTGACAAACAGTGATCGACGGAGTGAGTAAAGAGCTCAAAGCATCATCGAAGAAGGTATGGTCGTTTTTCCCCATTCGGCTAAGTTCTTATTCTTTATTGGATTTTGGACATGCTAAAGTTGAGGCTACAACCTTAGAAGACTTGAGTCTGGTCTCTATTGAGTATAAAAAGCATGATCCTCAGAAAGTTGTAAGCACCCATTTGTCAAATTGTGGGTTGAAGAAGTTTGAACATGAGTGTTCACCCTCGGATGATATTTTTCGAGGGGCGAGGTCCTATGGGGAAGTGTTAGTTCGAATCAGATCTTTAGCACCCGAAGACATGGCCTCTGTTTTAAAGTTTCAGGAGCATAGAAGAAGATGTCTCCCCGTTGTGCTGGGACGTTTGGGTATTTCCAAAGACGACAAGAAGGATGCTGAAAGTTCTGAGGGGAAAACTTCTAACACCGAAAAACAGCAGGAAGGGGAGCATGGGAAGAATTCTGAAGCAGAAAAAGAGACTACGGAACCACCCAAGGAACAGAGTTCAAAGGTGGAAGTAAAAAACATAGACCCGCCAGAAACCCAGAATCCAGAAACTGAGACTAACACCTCTGATCCTCCGAAGGAGCAGGACTCACTCGTCACACCAGGAAAGGCGGTGAAGCAAATCGGGGAAAGCATTACTTCTATCACCCCCTTGCAGTCAATGCAAGGGAATATAGAAGAGGGATGGATTTTCGGTGAGGAGCTAATGCCTATCAGAGCGGAAGAGCTTCCCCCAAATGAGTTCTTCTTTGACAAAAAGAGGAAAGCAGTTGTGAAAAGGGATTTCTACCAGGATGAAGGATCAACGGCTAAAAAATTCAAAGTGATGACAGATGGAAAGAATAAAAAAAGTGAGGAATTCACCACAGAGATCGCAGGGACGCTGGGAGCGTATGCGTCGGCGAATCAATTCTCGGTCGGGATGCTGAAAAATCAGCTCAAGAGAAAGAATCGTCTGATCAAGACTCTCGAAGCCCGAGTAGCTTCGGCTAAGAGTCAGGCAAGTGGAGAAGTAGAACTGGCCCGATTGGCCGATAAAAAGGAAATAGAAGTCCTAAAAACCAAGTTGGAACAAGCAAATTCAGTGATCCAAGATGGTCGGATACAGTCGAGACATCAAAGGGGTATGATCACAGAGCTGCAGGCTCAGTTAGAGGTCGCTGAAAGCAGGATGATCGACATCGAGGGGTTTAAATCCCGAGCTATCGATATTCGGAGCAGAATCTCTTCTGCGCAACAGAGTCTACTAGACAAAGTGGGAGTGATCCGAGAAGATTGCCTGTTAATGCATCGGATTTCTGAGAATCTGATTGTCAAAGAAAGAAACGCAGAGGCTGCTCAGGTCACTTTTCAAGAGGTAGTCATAGCTACTAACAACAGATTTGCAGCAGGTTCTCCCGGACTCACCATTGCTGAACAAACTAGAGGTAATATTTTGTTAAAGGATTGGGAACATAATATTACCTTAAGCAAGGAACAGGGCCAAAAAGTGACCAGTTCATTCAAAGAAGCCTTCAATACTATAGATGGTGAGTTGTTAGGGATGGAGAGTGGAGGCGACTCGGAGACATTAAGGCAAATGAATGTAGATCAGATTTCCCTCGATCTGAAGGAGAAACATCAGAGAAATTCAGAGGATATCTCTAAGACGGACAGAGTGGACATGGCTCAAATTAATAAGCACTTAATCCAACCTAGCACACAACTCAGTGCACTTGACATCATTGATGCACAAATGGGCGATAAGCTTCCACAGTTAGCCCGAGAATGCTATTTTGCCGAGGCCAGTTGTCAGGCGGAACCGTCGAAGCTTGTATCCCAGTTTGTGGACAAATGTATCATATGCACCCAATCCACGCAAATACAAGCACCTGGCACCTTTTGAAAATACAGTAGGAGAGATGGAGTGATTTCGCTCCTCCCAACTGTCAAGCGGAGCCTTCGTAGCTTGTATCCCAGTTTGTGGACAAATGTATCGTATGCACTGAATCACGCAAAGACAAGCATCTAGCACTTTTTGAAAATAGAGTAGGAGAGGTGGAGTGATTTCGATTCTCTCGTTTGTAATTGCATTTATGAAACCGTTGAGTTTCTAAACAGGAGAAAAATTGGTATAAATAGATCACCAAAAGAAGAACAAAGGGCTGGACTTTTTGGTAGCGATTGTAATAGAGTTTTTGCATTTGAGAAGTTAATGCTAGCAAATTTGAATATTCCCGATTCTGTCATGACTTTGTTACAAGTTTGTTTCGTTATGTTTCTTGTTACATTTCATTTCACTTTTCATAATTGATTCGTATCGCTATACTTTAGTACGACCACTACTTTAGCGAAGGGATTTCATTTTTCTGTAATTGTTTCTTGTCTTTCCTCTACACCAGCTATCAACGAGTGTAAGACCAATTTGCATTTACAGAATTATATATTTATTTACACTATGTCAATTATTTCCATACTAGTTTCTTCTTCTGTCTATGTGTGAGTTTTCTATTGATAGGAACCTTACGTCATTTACAGCTAAATGTTTTTCTCTCATCCTTCATATTTTTACTAAAAATAATACAGTTATGGGAAAGGGCCTTCAGTTTGCATTCCTATTTTGTTCTTCGTGCAAAAATTTCTCTTTATTTCGACCAAATTGAAACAGCGTTGAAATCTATCTTTAAATCATTTCTTACCGGTATTGTTCCTCAATGACTGTCCCTGCAGCAACTCAACCCAATATTCAACCTGGACTATCTAATCAAACACATATTGCTTTAAATCTTTTTGACATAATCCTTAAAACTGCTAACACCCGGGAAAAACTTGAACGTTCATGGGCAGCCATTGAACAGGATATTACTGCCCATGAACAGTTGGAAGCTAGACAACGAGAACGTAGAAACCCTCATTAGTTTCCTATACTGAAGGTTAGCATAATCTTTTTTATAAATCTTTAATATACTTTCAGATCCCTTGACACTGTACTTTTAAGTACAGACTCAAGAACAACATCTTTCTGGCGCCGCTGCCGGGGAACGAAGTTACGAAATCTCTTCCCTGGGAAAATGACAAACTATTTCGTGGATAATGTCACTCTTTTGATAGTGAACATAGAGTGCACACAGTTTCAAGGCTTTTTTTTAAAAAAAAAAAAAAAATCTTTCACTTGGCGACTCCACTGAAACACAAACTGGCATCTGGTAGAAAGCATACTAGACAGAACCCAGATGGGAAGCTGATTACGCCTGTTAATAATCCTAAAATTTTTTTAAAAGCGAGAGTCTCGTCTAAGGCAACCGCTACCGTTCATAAGCCCAAAAACCCACTTTTAAGGACTAAATGCCCTTCAGAACCTCCTACTTCCTCCATCCCTCTGTCTGATACCAGAGATCAAGAAACAAACTACTCTGAATTTAGGAGTGATATCCATCAGACTTTCCCATCAATAAACAAGGGAAAAGGTCCTTTAGAAAGATCGTTGTCATTTGACATACCAGCCTTTCTTCAACAGAACTTCCCAGTTTCACCTGATTCAAAAGAGTGTGTTACACCTTCATTTCCTACTCCCAAGTCGATGGCAGGCGTCGGAGGAGGAGGTGGAGGACAACCGAATGTCCCTCCTCCCAGATTATTTGCAAAAGTAGCAGTAAGATATGCTCTCCTGGTTTTACCCGTTCACCTCCATGATTTACCTGACAACTACATCAAAAATCTTCCTAAGTTCACTGGGGAGGGAGACCTAACCGT
The DNA here is from genome assembly GCA_009831015.1 of Picea engelmannii. Taxonomy (NCBI): domain Eukaryota; kingdom Viridiplantae; phylum Streptophyta; class Pinopsida; order Pinales; family Pinaceae; genus Picea; species Picea engelmannii. Next base: position 383,548 of record ML779502.1, on the reverse strand, counting down.
AGCCGAGCATATAAACTTTTTTGACCAGTTCGCAGATATCTATGGTATTGAGCACGAGGATGTTTATTCGAGACTTCTTGTACAGACCTTTGAAGGACAGGTCCGAGCTTGGTTTAGGAGCCTTCCTGCAGCTTCTATTCGGACATATGACGCCTTGGAAGATGCTTTCCTCAGACAATGGGGAGAGCGGAAGGATCACTTATATTACCTTACCGAGTTTGGGTCCCTAAAGAAAAAGAACTCAGAAACCGTTATGGAATTTATTCTGAGATTTAACAAACTTTATAATAAAATTCTAGCCGTTGTTAAACCTTCCGAACCCTCAGCCAAAGTAACCTTTGCGGGAGCTTTCGAACCTGATTTTGCATTTCTTTTGCAAGAAAGAAGAGGAGCCACCTTGAATAGAATGCAAGACAATGTTATCGAAATAGAATCTAATATGATGGCTTCAGGTAAGTTAAAGGCTAAAGTAGAGACAATCAACCGTGAAAATAGACGCTATAGGGAACAAGCGGGTCCTTCCGGGTCAAATAGATACACTGACGACAAAGTAGATGATATGGCCCAAATAATTAAGGAACTGTCTAACAAAATCTCTAGGATGGAGTTGGATCAGGCTAAAGCTAATTCCTCTAACAAAAGGGACTTCAGGAGAAACCCAAATCCCCAAAATCAACAGAGGCAAATAAAGAATGAAGATCAAAAAATACAAGCTCCACTAAAAAACGAAAATTTTATAGGAGCAAATGACCTCCAAGATTTCGGAGATTCGGAAGACAAAGTCGCGAGTTTCGGTGATGAATGTTCGTAGCCATTTTTGACCAGGGAAGACTATGAGAAGTCCTTAAATACCTCTCAACCGTCTAATGAAAAGGAAAAAGGTGATGATACTGACCTCTGTGTATCTCAACCAGAAGCAGAAATGATAGCGGCTGATTTTCAACCCAAATACAATCTGAGATCTAAAAATAAGCCCACCTCAACTGGCCAACCTAAGAGAATTCTGCAAAAGGGTCAATCTCATGAACCTCCTTTGGAAGAGACATTGTTACCCAACAATAAAGTCAAGGTAGCAAAAACTCAAGAGTCTGAGGTGAAAAAAGATGAAACCCAAACAAAGGAAACAGGACCGATAGATAAAGTTACATCTTCGACTAAGATCACGAGTGATAAAGTGATCCAGACAAACAAGTCGGAAGGAAAAAGATCGAAAGTCTTAACCAAAGAAACGGACAAGGTAAATACATTTTTCAATTTTGAAAATGAATTAAATAAAATTAAGATACCGATTCCTTTGGTAGAATTAGCAAAAAACCCCACTTATCGGAAGCAAATTGCCAAAGTGATGGGTGTTTATGAGCCAGAAAGTCACTCTGACGTTATCAACCTAGAAGACGACAGACCTAACATCACCTTTGGTCCTCATTTTGAGGGATCCAAGGACAACGTTGCTCCTTTCTATATCACCCTGAATATACATGACCAGTTACTGCATAACTGCATGTTAGACTCTGGGGCTTCACATAATGTTATGCCCAAAATTATAATGGAGAGGTTGGGGCTCTAGATCACTAGACCCTATGGAAAACTATACTTGTTTGATTCGAGAAAGGTTAAATGTTTGGGAATGATAAAATATCTGGTAGTTACCCTGGCTCAGGTCCCGGTCAAGAGTATCCTGATGGATGTGGTTATCGCAGATATTCCCCCCAAATATGGTCTGTTGTTATCTAGATCATGGGGAGCCAAGTTGGGGGGTTCTCTACAATTGGACATGTCATATGCCACAATCCCATTTTTTGGTGGTCAGTTTACCCATTTGTACCGAGAAATAAGATTAGCGTATACTGTCAGTGATCCTCAGAACCCAAATAACTTTCCCATTTACGTTGCAGACCAAGATCTAGGGAATTGCATATTGTCATTTGATAATGGTTTAGATGGGTGTCCAGAAGAACTTGATATGAAGCATGAAGATCTCAGCCCCTTGACAGAAGAGCTGTGCAAAAATGGTATCTGGAAAATGTACTTTGATGGCGCTTCATCTTCTGAAGGAGCTGGTGCTGGCATACTTTTGGTAGCACCTGAAGGTAAGTTTATTGTTCCTTTCTCATATCGTTTGCAGTGGGACATAGATTACACCAATAACGTATGTGAGTATGAAGCATTAATCTTAGGTTTA
>ML779502.1:358574-381316 GCA_009831015.1 Picea engelmannii | reverse complement strand
ATAAAAGTCCATTTTATTCCTCGCACAGGGAATCTACATGCTGACGCATTGGCTAAGGCAGCCTCAACCTTTTCTCCTCCCACGAACGTTAAACTGAAATATCATATTGAAATCAGATATAAACCCTCTATACCCGACAATGTTAGACACTGGAAAAAATTTTAAGATGACGAACAAATTCAAAAATTTCTTATGGCAATAGGTGAATTCTCTGAAACTCATCCAGACCAAGAAAACCAAAACGACCCAATGTGGATTATGCAAGAGGGTGAAGATCCTGAAACCTTTCGAGATAAAATAGCGGATCATCACATGTTGGTCCTTAAAAACAATCAGATCCCGAAAGGTTTAATTCCTTTAGAAAGACTCTTCGATCAGAACGACATACTTGTGAAATCCACTTTGCAGCCCCAACCAGAGGAAGTGGACGATTGCGACATAGGAACTAAAAAAGAAGCCAGGATAGTAAAGATATCCAAATTCCTCCCTCCCAAGGTCAAAGACCAATACAGAGACCTACTCAAACAGTATACAGATGTTTTCGTTTGGTCCTATGAAGAACTTTGAACGTATGATACTTCCATAATTGAGCACAAGATACCGTTGAAGCCCGGGGTCAAGCCTTTTAGGAAAAAGCTTAGGCAATTTAACCCCATTTTGTTGCCCGTCATTGAAAAGGAAGTTAAGAAGCTTTTAGATGCGAAAATAATTGTACCTCTAAGGTACTCAGACTGGGTGGAAAATTTAGTCCCTGTCAGAAAAAAGAACGGAGAAATCAGACTATGTGTGGATTTCCGGAACTTGAACAGGTCCTCTCTTAAGGATAATTATCCGCTCCCCAAAATGGACCACGTCCTGGAAAGGGTAGTTGGAGCAAATCGAATGTCTATGATAGATGGGTTTTCTGGGTACAACCAAATCGCCATGAACGAGCTAGACAGAGAAAAAACCGCTTTCACCACACCATGGGGTACATTCATGTATGATAAAATGCCTTTTGGTTTGATGAATGCAGGGGCTACATTTCAGCACGCTATGGACATCGCTTTCGTCGGAGAAAGAGACAAGTTCGTAGTAATCTACCTTGACGATCTAACGGTTTTCTCTAAAACTGGTGAAGAACATTTGATCCATTTAAAATAGACTTTCAAAAAATGTCGCAGGTATGGCCTATCTTTGAACCCAAAGAAATCACATTTCGCTATGCAAGAAGGTAAGCTTATGGGGCATATCGTATCTAAAGATGGGATCAGGATCAATCCTAAGAGGATTGAAACAATACAAACTATCAGTATTCCTAGAAACGTAAAAGAAATTCAATCTTTCTTAGGTACAATAAATTTTTTACGAAGGTTTGTACCAAATTTTGTTGAGATTGTCAAATTGATCACAGGAATGTTGAAAAAGGATAGCAGAGTAAATTGGACGACCGAGGCTAAAGCGTCGTTTGAGCATATTAAAAAAGTCATCAGTGAGGCACCTGTGTTAGCAAGCCCAGATTACTTGAAAGATTTCCTCATCTTCTCGTTCGCTTCAGAACATACTATCGCCGCAGTGTTGCCGTAAAAAGATGATGAAGGCTTTGAACGCCCGATCGCATTTTTTAGCAAGAGCCTTAGAGACGTCGAACTAAAATATGATATAATAGAAAAACAAGCGTACGCAATGGTGAAAGCGCTTAAAGCATTCAGAACTTACGTTCTGCATTCAAAAATTATCGCGTACGCACCAACCAATGCTGTGAAAGATGTATTGGTTCAGCCAGATATTGATGGAAAACGAGGGCGCTGGCTCGCTAAAATACAAGAATTTGATCTGGAAGTCAAGCCTACTAAATTGATAAAGGGGCAGGGTCTGGCCAAACTCTTGGCTGAGTCGAACCTTAGAGCTCTTGACATCAATTGCCTACAAGGGGAAGACGGAGACACACAATTGCAAGAGTTGGATGACCAGACACATCCAAGCAAGGTTGAAGAAAAATTCATGACGTCGGGCTGGTATAAAGATATAGTTTTCTATTTGTTAAACCTGAAATGTTCAGATGGACTAACACCAGCCAAATGCAGAACTTTAAAACTACATGTTGTAAAATATTGCATCTCCGAAAATCAACTATACTGGAAGGATCCGCTCGGTTTCTTATTAGTCTGTCTGGTTGAGTCGGAAACTCCACGGGTTATAGAAGAATTTCATGAAGGAATATATGGAGGACACCATACCTAGAGAGCCACACCCTACAAGATCCTGAGGGCCGGATACTATTGGCCAAAAATATTTTCGGACGTCAATGCCAAAGTACGTGCCTGTTACTCGTGTCAAATATTCGCTGGTAAGCAGAAACTCCCTGCACTACCACTCGTTCCAGTCAAAACTGAAACCCCTTTTCAAAAATGGGGATTAGACTTCATAGGGGAAATTAATCCCCATTCCAGTGCTCAACATAAGTGGATCTTAACAGCCACAGATTATTTTACAAAGTGGGTGGAAGCAATTCCAACCAAAAGGGCAACAGACTCAGTGGTGATCGACTTCTTGGAAGATAACATCTTGTCAAGATTCGGGTGTCCCTAAAATATTGTTACCGACAACGCCCAGGCTTTCAAATCCATGGCTATGATCAGCTTCTGTCAAAAGTACAATATTGTTCTCGGCCATTCCACTGCTTATTACCCTCAGGGAAATGGATTGGCCAAATCATCTAACAAGAGCCTGGTAAACGTAATCAAAAAAGTACTGGATAAAAACAAAAGGTCCTGGCATGTGCATTTGAAGTACGCGTTGTGGGCAAACCGCATCAGCACTAAAAGGTCTATCGGCATTTCACCATTTCAGATGGTCTATGGGACCGAGGCGGTTCTGCCTATAAACTTAGCGTTGCCAGTGATGAAATTATGGAAGGATCAAAACGAAGAATCAAATCATATAACCAGGAGAATTAACCAGCTGAACAAGGTTCAACAACACAGAGTGGAGGTTGATGAGAAAATGCAGAAATACCAGGACGATATGAAAGCATTGTTCGATCTCAAGGCAAAGGACAAAAAGTTCCTACCTGGTGACTTAGTGTTAATATGGGATACGAGAAGAGAAGAAGCCGCGAAGCATGGCAAATTCGACCACCTTTGGTATGGACCATTCAGGGTCTCGGCTCCAGAAGGAAAAAATTCCTTTCTTATGGAAAATATTGATGGAGCAGTTCTCAGCGCCCCTGTCAACGGGCGGTATCTAAACCACTACATGACGTGACAGTCATTTTTTTTTTTTTAAATAAATAAATAAATAAAATAAAATAAAATATAATAATAGTAATTTTGTAAATAAATAAATTTTATTATGAGTGTTTTGTACATATTTATATTTTTTCGTTCAAACATTTACTTTTAATTTTTGGTCTTCGTCCCTAAATTTTCAACACATTTTCAATAAGATTTGTATTTGTTTTTACAGGATTCCAGCCTCAGACGAAACTAGCAGAAAAAATAATGTGCAAGTCGGTATTGGAAATAGAACGACATAAAATAGGTGATACATAAGATAATTCATAGTCCACAAAGGAATTGAAAAGAAAATACAGAGGTGAGTTTTCTCAATATACAGGTCATGAAAGGTTGTTTTAGCAATCTAAGGTAATATTGTTCCAATTGCAATATAAAAGGTTAGATAACAAGGTTAGTTTTGGTTTCATAATCCTCAAACTAAATAATTTGAATGAATACAATAAACCCAAAAAAAGTCAATCATAATTTTTTGTTCCTAAATATATTCGAAAACCAGTCCCGAACTGTTGTGACCTTTTGTATATTAAGCCATTAGATTGCTGCCTTGTTTTCTGTCTATATTTGGGCCTAACTTTTAGCAAGTCACTATCTTCCCGAGTATTTGTGAAGGGGTAAAGGTTTTTTGTTCTAAACCTCATGGATTCTGAAACAGATCTTAATAAGAAAGCCGGTCTTCACAACTACTTGATCTTCTACTAATCTAAGGAATGTTTATAGCGATCCTAACTTTCCTAGTTTTTTCAACAGCGTCGGAAAAATCAAAGCTTGCTTGAACAGGATGTCCCTTAAAAATTTTATTATTCTCCCTTGTCTCTCTAGGAACGAAGGTCTTGTGAGGGTCAAAGGAAGGTTGATACCGAGTAATCAAAATGAGTTGACAGACCTCTAATAAAAAATATTACACAGATCTCAGCCCTGATATAAACTGATTGCTCCCATCTTCGTGTTTTAAAAATAAATATTAAGACAGGTGGTGAAAGGAAATTCAGAAATGATTTCCCCCACCTAGTCCATTAAGACGATGAAAGGAAATTCAGAAATGATTTCCCTCGTCTTAGCGTTTAAACACATAAATATTTTCCGAAGTGGTGAAAAGAAATTCAGTGAAAAAGGGGTCAGACAACTTCACCGGGGTACTGAACAGGCTCGCTGCTAGTGAAGCAATGTCTGAGAGATCTGTAAGGCTGTTGTGCATAAATATCAATCTACTCCGGTAACCAATGCTTTCTGAAAGCCTGATCATTTCCCCAAATTTTGACGGGACTTCCCTATTTTAAATTGTATAATAACATTCTTTTGAATGCAAGCTGAGAATCATAAGATCTGTTGAATGTCCTAGGGTCGTTTCGACTGTCTTAAAGCATCCCCAAAGTTAAGTAGTGAGAAAGGGAAAGTTGTGAAAGTGACTTCAGCTGTGTTTGGAAAGAATATCTGAGTTCGAAAAATATTTCTGAGGTACAAAACGAAGATTCCCCCCCCCCTTCTATCTTTTTCCTGGAATTTTTCTGTCGATTTTAGCCTGTGACTCCATTTACCCAATATTGGCACCTGGTCTACTGTTCTTCCCGCCTCACAGGGAAGCAGGATCCCTAGTTGGAGCCTATGTTGGAGCCGCCCTTGTTTTTTACCTTCCAAAAAATTTTCAATTTTTGAAACTTGAAATCTAAGTTGACTTTCTTTTTCCTTCTGAGATCTTAAAACTCTGAAATCTTGTCGCTTGAACGGAAATGCTTTTCCTACTTTCAAAACAGATCCATTCTCGCAAGTATGTTCGCTCTTTTGTTTTATTTCAGGGTCTCGCAAGTCGGATACTTTAATCTTTTAATTCACAAGTCCCGAGTTGCGAAACTGCGAACTCGTTTTTAATTTTCGCCCAAGACATTAACTAGGATAAAACCTTTAACCCATGATTAGACGTCTTCAGGGTTTCGCACCTTGGCATTCGTCAAACACAAGTTTTTGTTCTTACAGCCCCGATAGCCGAGAACACGATAACTTTGTGATAACCTTGGTCAGATATTAAAGGTAAAAAACTAACCATGGTTAAATTTGGTTCTCGGCACCTCGCCACTCGGCACTCTCTTTCATAAAGTTAAGGTGCCTAAAAACCTGACTCACGAGGTTGCGACATGATTATAGCAAGATTAATTAGTAGCCTAATCTAAGATTTGCTTCCCATAATGTGAGCCTTAATTATCACCACATCGCGATATCGCGACTCGGCATATCATTCTCCCAAAAATTTGTCTTCAAAGTTCCGAGTCGCGATATGGTGAATAAATTAATTATATAATTAAGGATGCGCCAAATCACGGTTACTGTTAATTAAGCTAAAATCGGCATTCGCAGTCTCGCGAGTTGAAGAGTAAAAATGTTAAAAGGAAATTCACGATACAGCGAACAGCGAGAAAATGATTTAAGTCGCTGAGATTTGAATTTTTTAAATTAAAACGAGATACGTCCCGCACATCGAGGGTTGCACATTTCACGAGGTAGCTACTTGCTCTCCATAACTCGACTACCTGTCAAGCCGTCAAACATTGATGACATTAATGAAGAATTAGGGTAAATCCACCAATAAATAAGATCGGATTTATACAATAAATTTGTTTCTATTTGTGATTTGACAGACTTATTTCAAATAGTACAGAGTTTTCAAATATATACGAGAGCTTCATTCTATTTTAAACATTTCTCGTAAGCGCACAGAGCTCACCTTTCTCCAAGTGAACTAATTTCTGCATGTATACACAGGTCTATTGCAAAAGAGTGAAAAAGCAAGCTTCAGCCATGGCTCCACAGAAAGCTGTGAAAGAGAATGTCGAGGTTGCAGCGTAGGGTTCAGACAATGTCTCAGATACTTCACCTCAGACTGGTGGCTCAGTACCTAGCTGGTCGTTTGTTTCAGATATTCTGCAGTCTGAGTTAGTGAACTATTCAGACTCCGATGATAACGATAACAAAAAGGACGACCTGGACACTAAATACAAGATAGTTGTTCAGTCTGGTATGCACCGAGTTACAACCAGACCACGGTTGCTCCCATACTACGACATGATTCGATGGGCATTGGATCATATAGACCTGCCCACCAGAACTATCATAAATGACCAATGGGTTGGGGTCGAAACTTTTAGACCAGAGCATATCCAAAACATGTACAAGCTCCCAGCAACTGCTGAATACACATATAATGATGAATTCCTGGAGGAATTCAAAAAGAAGGAATGCGAACAATATGACAAAACCATGCCTGGTTTGATAAAGGATTGGGTTTCGTACTCCGCGAAATTCAGAGCGAATGACCAAGGTGTATATTCAATTGCTTCGCTAGAGCCACAATATATGTATGTGGCAATGATGACATGTCGACTTTTCGGAAAAGAGGATACACCACATTTCTACATTGCGTGGGTACCTCTCATATTTCGGGTAGCAGAAGGTTGCTCATTTAATTGGGCAAAGATACTCTCGGACAACTTGTTCAACCAGATCACTGAGTATCGGGACCAGAAGGCAAGCGGGAGGCCATCCTCATTCTTCATGTCTGCGTATATCATGGACGCAATATGTTCCATGACACCGTTCCCGTTGATGAATTGGGCTTGGAATGCAGCCCTAGAACAAACTGTACATGAGTACCACGATAAACTGTGGGAAAATAAAGCAAACAAATTTATTTATGAAATTTTCAACTGGGTGATGGTGCCCCTGCACATCGCCATTTTTGGTCGTTCGCCACCTCGTATCTCGGATAGTATTGCAGCAAATCTGAGTGGTATTATGGATTGGTACGTAGAAGCAGAGTTCTCCTATTTTAGAGTATTCGGAGCTACTATTCCCCCGCTTGCACTACCACTGTTCATCCCCGACAAGCTGGCCTGTCGTGAGATTGCCCGACAAACAGTGATCGGCGGAGTGAGTAAAGAGCTCAAAGCATCATCGAAGAAGGTATGGCCGTTTTTCCTCGTTCAGCTAAGTTCTTATTCTTTATTGGATTTTGGACATGCTAAAGCTGAGGCTGCAACCTTAGAAGACTTGAGTCTGGTCTCTATTGAGTATAAAAAGCATGATCCTCAGAAAGTTGTAAGCACCCATTTGTCAAATTGTGGGTTGAAGAAGTTTGAACACGAGTGTTCACCCTCGGATGATATTTTCTGAGGGGCAAGGCCCTATGGGGAAGTGTTAATTCGAATCAGATCTTTAGCACCTGAAGACATGGCCTCTGTTTTAAAGTTTCAGGAGCATAGAAGAAGATGTCTCCCCGTTGTGCTGGGAGGTTTGGGTATTTCCAAAGATGACAAGAAGGATGTTGAAAGTTCTAAGGGGCAAACTTCTAACCCAAAAAAATAGCAGGAAGGGGAGCATGGGAAGAATTTCGAAGCAAAAAAAAGACTACAGAACCACCCAAGGAACAGAGTTCAAAGGTGGAAGTAAAAAGCACAAACCCACCAGAAACCCAGAATCCAGAAACTGAGACTAACACCTCTGATCCTCCGAAGGAGTAGGACTCACTCGTCACACCAAGAAAGGCGACAAAGTAAATCGGGGAACCCATTACTTTTGTCACCCCCTTGCAGTCAACGCAAGGGAATATAGAAGAGGGATGGATTTTCGGTGAGGAGCTAATGCCTATCAGAGCGGAAGAGCTTCCCCCAAATGATTTCTTCTTTGACAAAAAGAGGAAAGCAGTTGTGAAAAGGGAGTTCTACCAGGATGAAGGATCAACGGCTAAAAAATTCAAAGTGATGATAGATGGAAAGAATAAAAAAAGTGAGGAATTTGCCATAGATATCGCAGGGATGCTGGGAGCCTATGCGTCGGCGAATCAATTCTCGGTCAGGATGCTGAAAAATCAACTCAAGAGAAAGAATCGTCTGATCAAGACTCTCAAAGCCCGAGTAGCTTCGGCTGCAGAAAATGCTAAGAGTCAGGCGAGTGGAGAAGTAGAACTGGCCCGATTGGCTGATAAAAAGGACATAGAAGTCCTAAAAACCAAGTTGGAACAAGCAAATTCAGTGATCCAAGATGGTCGAATACAGTCGGGACAGCAAAGGGCTATGATCACAGAGCTACAGGCTCAGTTAGAGGTCGCTGAAAGCAAGGTGATCGACATCGAGGGGTTTAAATCCTGAGCTATCGATATTCGGAGCAGAATCTCTTCTGCACAACAGAGTCTGCTAGACAAAGTGGGAGTGATCCAAGAAGATTGCCTGTTAATGCATCGGATTTCTGAGAATCTAATTGTCAAAGAAAGCAACACAGAGGTTGCTCGGGTTTCTTTTCAAGAGGCAGTCATAGCTACTAACAACAGATTTGCAGTAGGTTCTCCCGGACTCACCATTGCTGAACAAACTAGAGGTAATATTTTGTTAAAGGATTGGGAACATAATATTACCTTAAGCAAGGAACAGGGCCAAAAAGTCACCAGTTCATTAGAAGAAGCCTTCAATACTATAGATGGTGAGATGTTAGGGATGGAGGGTGGAGGCGCCTCGGAGACATTAAGGCAAATGAATGTAGATTAGATTTCCCTCGATCTGAAGGAGAAGAATCAGAGAAATTCAGAGGATATCTCTAAGACGGACATAGTGGACATGGCTCAAATTAATAAGCACTTAATTCAACCTAGCGCACAACTCAGTGCACTTGACATCATTGATGCACAAATGGGAGATAAGCTTCCACAGTTATCTCGAGAATGCTATTTTGCCGAGGCCAGTTGTCAGGCGGAACCTTTGCAACTTGTATCCCAGTTTGTGGACAAATGTATCGTATGCACCCAATCCACGCAAAGACAAGCACCTGGCACCTTTTGAAAATAGAGTAGGAGAGATGGAGTGATTTCGCTCCTCCCAGCTGTCAAGCGGAGCCTTCGTAGCTTGTATCCCAGTTTGTGGACAAATGTATTGTATGCACTGAATCACGCAAAGACAAGCATCTGGCACTTTTTGAAAATAGAGTAGGAGAGGTGGAGTGATTTCGCTGCTCTCGTTTGTAATTGCATTTATGAAACCGTTGAGTTTCTAAACAGGAGAAAAATTGGTATAAATAGATCACCAAAAGAAGAACAAAGGGATGGACTTTTTGGTAGCGATTATAATAGATTTTTTGCATTCGAGAAGTTAATGCTAGCAAATTTGAAGATTCCCGATTCTTTCACGACTGTGTTACAAGTTTGTTTCGTTATGTTTCTTGTTTCATTTCATTTCACTTTTCATAATTGATGTGTATCGCTATACTTTAGTACGACCACTACTTTAGCGAAGGGATTTTATTTTTCTGTAATTGTTTCTTATCTTTCCTCTGCACCAGCTATCAGCGGGTGTAAGACCAATTTGCATTTACAGAATTATATATTTATTTACACTATGTCAATTATTTCCATACTAGTTTCTTCTTCTGTGTATGTGTGAGTTTTCTATTGATAGGAACCTTACGTTATTTACAGCTAAATGTTTTTCTCTCATCCTTCATCTTTTTACTAAAAATAATACAGTTATGGGAAAGGGCCTTCAGTTTGCATTCCTATTTTGTTCTTCGTGCAAAAATTTCTCTTTATTTCGACCAAATTGAAACAGCGTTGAAATCTATCTTTAAATCATTTCTTGCCGGTATTGTTCCTCAATGACTGTCCCTGCAGCAACTCAACCCAATATTCAACCCGGACTATCTAATCAAACACATATTGCTTTAAATCTTTTTGACATAATCCTTAAAACTGCTAACACCCGGGAAGAACTTGAACGTTCATGGGCAGCCATTGAACAGGATATTACTGCCCAGGAACAGTTGGAAGCTAGACAACGAGAACGTAGAAACCCTCATTAGTTTCCTATACCGAAGGTTAGCGTAATATTTTTTATAAATCTTTAATATACTTTCATATGCCTTGACACTGTACTTTTAAGCCTTAAGTACAGACTCAGGAACAACACCCACCTGGAGTTACTCGAATGTTACATTGGTCATGAATTCTAGTTAATTATTTTTATTAGTTTAGAATTGATTTAAATTCTTGAATTTCTTTAGTGTAGATTTAGCAATTGGATATTCAATGTCATTTTTAGGATTATTTATAACTCTTCATTATTTTGAATTTCAAACCAATATTGATCATTTAATATTTCATTAGATTAAATCCATTGAATATAAAATAGGAATCTACTTTTGTTGTTATTAAATGTTAGATGGATATGAATTGTTTTTATCACCTTAGAAAAATAAATTATTTCTACATTCAATGCAAAAAGAAATAGGAGTACATCTGTTCAATGACTGATACAGGTTTTGGTATACCTTGGGATGTTCTAGTAGTGTCATAATCATCCTTATAGTTAAGTGTCTTTGTATAACAATCTAGTATTGCCTTGTGCTTTTCCAACCAGTCCATTCTGATAATCATATCATAAGATCCTAGTGGGAGGATGTTGAGATTAGTTCTTATGTTTTGTCCATCTAAGTTGAATTCGAAATTAGAAATAAAGTCAACTAATTTCCTTTTTGTTCCTGTTGCTAGTTGTGCCAGCCATGATTTTGCATGCTTTAGTTTCCTAAGTTTATTTGAGTCTACCACATCAGGAGTAATATAGCTCAATGTAGCTCCAGGGACAATTAAAACAGAAATTTGAGTGTTTTCAATTTTAACTTCGATTTCTACCACAGAGGATTGGTGGTCAGCTTGTCGACCGTCTATGGCTGCATTTATTCGATTTAGGCTTCTGCCTACGCCTCCCACCCTCGAGGCTTCATACAAATTATGAACATCAATTATGTTTGCTGAATTTAAATGTGGACAATTCCTCCTTAGATGAGGTTCTCCACATTCCCAACACTTTAGTGGTTTGCGAGGGTTGTCCCCAAACTTATTCACTCCCAGGTTTACTGGTTTACCATTGCCTTGTGTATTCATATGGTTGGAGTGAGAATACTTTCTTGGAAATATTTTTGTTACATTCGATCTTGTTTCTTATCCGTCCAGGATTTAGGAAACACTGCCCGTTGTTTGTATTGATCGAAGCACATTCGTGTTTTCCTGAATGCTTCACTCAAGGAATTGGGGTTGTCAAACTCAATTATGTCCCTGTAGGACTATGGTAAACAACTTAAGAACTGCTAAATTTTTACCTTATCCCCTCAAATGTAAGGTACGAACCTTAATAATTCCAGGAATTTATTTATAAGGTCCTCCATTGTCATCTGTCCAAGTCTGAGTTCTTAAAATTCTTTTTTTTTTCTTTCATAGTAGCTTTCAGATAGGTATTGTTTCTTGAAATATTTCTTAAAGTCAATCCATTCTATCTATTTCTCCTTTAGTCCCTTGGCCAATTTCAGGTCTTGCCACCAAATGCTGGCCTTCCCTTTCAGATTTTATATGGCCATTCTGACCTTCATATTGTTGGAATAGTTATATATTTGGAAGTACTTTTTTATGTCCAATAACCATGCCTCTGCTTCCTCTCCTGTTCTAGATTCTCCATCAAAGATAGCCAGTTTAATTTTCTTGAATTCTCCTTCAAGGTGATCTACTTGTTTTCTCTTTCTGTTTGTTCTGGTTTTGTCCTCAGTTGAAGGTGTACCTTCAGACGAACTGTCTCCTTTTTCTGTTTCTGGTCCCGAGTTCTTGGAAGCTCTCTTGCTGACTTCTTCGTCGTTATTATCGTCCTTTGGTATTTTCTTGGTCACTATACTGCATAGTAGGACTTCATTTATTTCTTGTTGTTCCTGCTGAGCTTTCTTCAGTTTTTCATTGTCAGCTTTGAAAACCTCCAGTTCAACAATAAGATTCCTCATTGTTTCCAACACCTCCATGGGTGAGCTTTCATCACTGTTCTGTCTTGGATCTCCAAGAGGTCTTTTCTTTAGATTTCCTTCCATCCTGATTTATGCATCATCCTGAGCTGCCATAATTAACACAAAACAAAAAGGGCTTTCTGTTTGTAACAATAAGGTTTATTAGTTTTACATAAATCGGAATATATACTAAGAAACTAATGTGGCCCTGTTCAGGCCCAATGTTGTAGATTTGTCTCTGATACCATATGTAATAAACCCCAAAATCATCATTAAAAAAAAAAATCTTCTAAGGGGCCATAAATTCTAAAATTGTAAGAGATAGATTTATAATAAGGAGGAATATCTTTAATTCATACTAGTGCTTTTGTAAGTGGTTAAGTGTTTTAAATGTTCTAATGGTAGGGGAATGGACATAGGCTTAGGGCTTAGGATTCTAGCCCCTCCTTAAACCATAATTCCATTCGCGCACGCAGGCCTAACTTCAATAACCTGACACAACTTTTATAACCATAGCACAATAATCGAACTAGTTGTTTTATTGTCAGATTTAATGTTTTGGGATGCTTAAAAAGATGCCATGGGATTGATAACTTCCTCATTAATCCTTCATTTTTGTTGAGAGTCTTCCCTTTGCCACGTAGTCCACTAACTTACTAGTCTGGAGATGAGCCCCAAGCTGGCAGTTAAACGAACTTTACCAGAGTTATCTAGATTATGCCCGACACTAGCTAGACTAATATCGACTAGAGGTTAATAAATGCGAAACATAGGTTTTGAATAGACCCAGGCCAACCCTCATAAATGTGACTGGAGGCGTTGACAGTCGGGAATAATTTCTTTGACCGACCATTAAAGGAGGTGGGTGAGGAACGAGGGCTAAATCTGTACCCTTCTTCAATCCAAGCATGCCAGCTCACTCAAATCACATGGCACACTTCCTGTCATACCCACTACATTCAATATGCATAGTTTTTTAGGTTTAGGGTAGTAGCCATTGTTCATTACACATTGTTCAACCTTGTTCGCAGAGGGTTCGGCGTTACCGTAATGTTTCTTTTTTTGTTTTACTTCACGAGGGTTTGGGGTAAGGACTGCCTTTCGAATGTAACACTATCGGTAAGTGACAGTATTATTTTTTATATTCATTCAACAGATGTTTCGCACTATCATCCCTTCTATTAAAGTTTTATTTTGACTATTCTCATCATTTTCTTACACGCGTTTTTGTGCGAGGAGTAATCTTCCCATAGGCCCTTATTGCCACCTTCTACCCTCGATGTTGTTTTCCCCCTTAATACGTTAGCTGTTTTTATTTATCTTGATCGCATACACACACAGGGATTTTTTCTTCGCCCCTTGTTCCTGTTCCCAAATTTATTGACGAGTTCTTAAGATTGAAAACTCTTCGATTGTGAGTCTCCTGATCGGATAGCAGTTAGGCTAACCATTTTGTAAGACTCAAACCGTAATTGGGGCTAAAGAAAATTTGGGTTGTTTTCTTTGCAACCACTTATTTATAATCTGAAGGTGCGCGAAGGCGTGTATACTGGAGTTTTTTCGTTGTGCTGTTTTCTACAGATTCCTTAAATTTCTTTGTAATGTAATGGATAGAATAATGGTTTCTGTACATTTTCCCCTTTGATTTAAACTCAAGTGTATACTTTATTATACGGCTCGTATATATATACACTGTACTTCATTATGTCTTTCTATACTGTTACTTGATTATTCTTGGATTCTTGTTATTAATGATGGGCCCTTTGTTTTGCGAGAGTACCCATCAGAGAGGTTCGGCTTCCTCCTCCCCTTCTAGTCTGTATGAATACACGATGGTCGCAGCAGGGAAGAGGTCAGGTTTCCCCACCTTGAGTTAAGTATTTACTTTGGTTGTAAATTCCATTTTTATCAAAACTTTTCCTTTCTAATTGAACGGATTATAATGAGTGTGTCAAAATGTGTATAGGGTTTTGGCTATGCGACTACAAGGCGAACTACCACTGTCATCCGTGCGAAAGGTAAATGGGTTCCATTTTGCCTTCCTCCAGAACTTAGGCAACTCAACCCTAAAGGGTTTACTCTCTGTGCTAGAGGTTATTCAAGCTATGTTAATTTTGTGATTAGATTTTACGACCCAAACGAGGGTCGATTTCGGAACTAAGGATTTGGATGAAGGGCTCAATCAGATCTTCTATTACGTTCTAACTTGGCACTTGAGAAAGTAAATACGATTTACATTCTCTTACCATCTGAGTATTATAATTTTTTGATCTTTCACTCCTGTAGCTTCACCGTAAAACATTAACTTCGTACATTCTTGGAAAGATAGGACATGTTAGGCATATAGGCATTTATCTTACAGTTGTAATATTTTATACTGAACTCGTAATTAAATGGACGGACTTCTTATTTCAATCCGAGATGAATCCAAGTTTTGTTTTTTCTCTATCGTACTTCTGTGCATATGGAAGGTTTGAAAACTATATGATTTCCTGTCACGAACGTGTTGATTGGTCCATGTCTTAGGTAATTAGACAGAGCGGGTTTTTTTAAAGTTTATGAACTCTGTCATTTATGTCTGGGTTAAAAATTCTTTATAAAAGTAATCATATGCAAAAATTCACTCTCTAAAGATGCAATATCTTTCCTCTGAAATCTAAGGTAGTATTTATGTCAAACGAAAAGAAAAAGTATACTCAACTGTTGTTGTGAATTTTGCATTATTTTTCATAACTCCCTGATTTTTGTCTTTTTATTGGTGCTCTTACTTTCATTCTATGAGACAGTATGTGTAAAAGGGTTAAATATCCGTTTCACCTAACAGGATTCTGAAAGACTAAATTTATGAGTTTCTACACGTATAATCTATAAAAGGGTACAATAGGACAACAGTTATCTGTGTAATGTAATTTCTATTATATTCACTATATTCTCCTTTAGTAAATGTTGATTGTACAAGATGCCAACAATAACTAGATCTGTACATCTATGTATATACATATATATAAATTTCATTTCCATATAAGTTTGTAAATATATACCGATATTCTGTGGGATCTATGTTTGGTTTTTCTGGAAATTTAATTATAGAAAGGAAATGCCCCATTGACGTTAATCTATTCCTTTCCATATTCAGTTATATAAATATAATTATAGGTGCTTCCATTTAGCATTCTAATTACAAGAGGGACAATTCTAGAGTTGGGATGTCTATTACAAACTTCGCATCAACAGACAAATTATATCCACGAAAGTATTTCACCTTCCACAACAAATATATTTCAGCAGTTAGAGGTGAACATTCCAGCAGATGTATTACAACAATATATATATATGCCCTTCACACAGATTCATCACAGCACATATACATGATCATTCAAATAGTTGCATTACAACAATTAGATATAATCACCCAACATATACATTACATCAATCAGACATAGTCATTCAAATAAAGGAGGGAAAAAATTACATATCTGGAACGATTCATGGGATGACAAAGGGAACATCCACATTCTTCCCAACCGTAGAACAGGGAAACCAAACTACTTTCCCGATTCACCCCCTAGCCTGACCATGAACCCATGAGGGCGAAATTGGAATCTCCTCCTTCAAAAACGTCTTTTAGTTTCAACAGACTCCTCTTGCCTCACACTCAATCAATAGTGTTCATAACAGCAAGGAGAATAGTCGTCTTTCTTTTCCCAACATACTCAGTAGCGTCCTGCCTCCTCGCATATGCTATTTAACAAAACCAATCTCTTTTGCCTAGGTCTTTCTTCTCCCCCTCCCCCCCCTGGGAATTTTCCCAGCTTTCTAAATACTTGATTTTTAGGGGCTACCAATGGCCAAATCTCTGATTTTACACTTTTAATAATCATCCCAGAGGTAGTTCCAACATGTGCCCCACTCATGGAGCCATGGTCAGCTGATTTTAACATGGTTGTTCCATTTGTCCTCCTGAAATCAATATAAAATATTATGTTTTCATACAAGTGTCATAGTCAAATAGTTAGTTGGGTCAAATCAGATCTATGCCCAAAAGTCATAATATTTAATTACAATTATCAAATTCGAAATTCGAAATTTCCATAAATGGCAAAAATTTTCCAATTTTGAATTTACTAAAAACGGAATAATTTTCCAACAATTTTTAAATTTCAGAAATACTTTATTTTTGGGGATGTCACATGAGGTGTTGACAATGTTGACTTTTCATTATGATGTTTTAATTTTGCTAACGTCGCTTTAAAAAAAATTCCTGTTGTTGTCACTTGGTTGTTGTAACGACGGGGTCGTTACATAAATTATCAACTTCAACTTTTGATTTACTTTGTGAACTATTAGCTCAACAAAACAATCAGGAGAGGATCTTCTCTTCACTAGTTCAAACATAGCAGAAAGTTCTAGAGGAAGAGGTATAGGAAATTTAATAATTATCAGAATCAGTCTTTTAATCGAGGCTGTGGAAGAGGTCATAGTCAATGTAGAGGATGAAGTAATTATGATCAACAAAATTTTCAAAGTGATTAGAATCCTAACAATTATAATGCACAATCTAGAAGAGGAAGAAATTTAAGTCAAGTGAAGTACAAAAGATGTTTATGAAAATGGCAGTATGCATCAGATTGTTTAACAAGTAATGATTAGTTGCCAAATTTTAAGCAAAGTTTATATTTTAGATCAAATTCGAAGTCTACCTTATCAGCTCAATATGTATAGGATGAGGATTTTCAGGATGAACAATATGAATATGTTTTTACTATAGTATAGAAGGTTGATTCAACAACATTAGTTGATCATCATAATCTTCTAAGAAATTAATTTGAATATGATTGGATATTGGACATAGGAGAAACCCAACATATGACTTTTCAAAGGGATTATTTTTTAAATAACTAGGATATTCAGCTAAATCCAATTTTTTTAGTTGATGATACAACTCATATTCCCCAAGGAAAAGGTTCATTCAAAGTGTTTCTTCCTTAAATTGGTGAAAAATGGATTTCCAATGTGTGGTTTATACCTACATTTAAGAAACAATTGTTATCTTTAGTCTCAATTCGACAAATTGGACATCAAATCATCATGAAAGATGGTTTCGTAAAGATAAATTCAATAAATGAAAACTTCAAAACAGTGATGATGGGATATGAAAACAAAAAACTTCTAAGAATAAGCATGTCGACACCAAGTACCACTTCATTAGATGACTCATGTCGTAAAATACATCATCAAGCCTCGGTTCAGTCCATCTGAACAAACTTCAGATACTTTTACCAAGCCTCTTGGTATAATAAAGTTTACTACATTCAAAAATGAACTTGATATTTGTAAAAATGAAATTTCAGATTAAAGTGGGGGTTGTTAGCCACATAATCCTAAAGTTCTATAAGTCTAAGTATTTTCCTAGAATAAATTATTTTAGAAATAAGTTAATGCTAGCTTATTTGTCAAGAGGATATTTAGCTTAATATGTAAAGGACAACTACCATACTCATGTGATTATGTGATTGGTTGGTCTTCTATATTTTAGCATAAAGTTGAGATATATAAACTAGCTCTTTTTCATGTGATGTACATGAGATTTCTGCCCTCACTTCTCTTTGTAACTTACTTTTCCTTATAATAAAATTATGTGTCTAAGGACATTTCTTCAACAAAAACCTGCAATGAATTTTCCTCAACTATTTAAAAACTAATATTGTTTTTTACAGTGAATTTGGTTCAACTCTTTAAAACCTTACATTTATCATTATAGTGAATTTGTTTGTGTTTTTCAAAACCTTATTGTTTTGTTAAAGTGAATTTGTCTAGCATTATCCTCTCGTCTCTTCAAAATTTCATACTTAATTATTATTCTAGTGAATTAGCCTCTGATGATTATTATTGTGAATTATCTATAGACAATCATAATCTCTTTTGCTTCGTGTATGTTGGTTGGTTGATCCTCAAACAACTTCACCCTCCATAGAAAGTGCATGAAGAGATGTGACAGGTTCCTCTGGTTCCATAGGGGTTGCAACTGAATCATCGAGGTGGACACTAAGTTGCACATCTTCTTGGTTAGGAGCCTCATATAATGGTATGTCTCGATGGGAAGTGGAAGTTGATGCATCAATATGGAAGAACTTTTGTTCTCGACATTTATGTCCTGGTGAATACTTTTCATCACAGTAATAGCAAAGTCCTTGATTGCGTCGTTTCACCATTTCTGCTAGAGATACCTTTTGGACCTTCAAGGTTTTTGTCGGAGCTAGGTTATCCCTTGAGCGAGGATGAGTTTTGAATGAAGCCCTCATGGTTGGGGCCTGAAGAATGGTCTCTTCTTCCAGTGCTAATTGGCATGCCTGCAACCAGGTAGTAGAATGGTGCATGCTCACATGAGCCCTAATGGCTTTCTTTAAGCCACTAAAAAAACATTCAAGATAAAATTCATTAGATAATCCCTCAGTTTAGATAGCCAATTGGTCAAATGTCGTGATGAAGTCTAACACTAGGATAGTTTATTGCAACCTAGTGAGCCTTCCCAAAAAATGAGATTCTTGATCAAAATGGGAACAAATTACTTTGGTGAACATGTTCCGAGTGGGTAGTTATGGATAACATTTATTATGCCACTTCCACCACTACCTCCATTCTTGATCCAAGTACAAAACCCCTACATGGATTTTGGTCTCATCATCCTGAAAATCATGGAGGGAAAAGTATTATTCCATATGATAAACCCACCATGTTTGGTCGGATCCATCAAATGTATGCTTTTCAACTTTGGGCACCTTAATCCAAGATGGGGAAAACACCAAGGAGACCAGAAAGAATGAGTATGTTCATAATGGGAAGAGTGAGGGTCCTCTGGAGTTGGCTCAACATTCTTACCCTTGAGGTGTTGTGTCATCTCCTTGTATTGTTTTTCGAGGGAGGCTTGGATGTCTTTGTGGAAAGAGACATGTTTTTGTTCCAGCTTGGACACCTTAGTCTCCAAGTCTTCTTGGTTCCGAGAGTGGGTAGTAGGCATGGTGGAGGCTTAGGGAGAAGATGAGGTGTGTCGATGGATAGTTGGGTGGGACCACACAAAAAAGGGGTTATGGATCAAAGGAATAATGACGATTAGGGCGACGAGGGGAATCCAATGGGGTAAATCAAAAATAAGGTAGCCGGAAGAGGGTCGAGTCCACGGGAAAAAAAATGGCTGAAAAATTATAGGTATGACTCTGATCAGGGCGAAGAGAGGAATCCAATGGGATAGACTCGTTTTGTTTTGGCTTTTTTTAATTTTAACTCCTGAGATGTTATACCTCAATCTGAATAATACTGCACTATTGAAAGGCCGAAATTTTGAACAAGAATAAATGTCTAGTAATTTCACAACCAAAATGTAGGAAGTAAAGTTGCACGGAAATATATCTTGTCTATTTTGTTTATGTTTTCGTCCCAAGGATTAGGGTATTCAAGGTTTCTACAGACAAGGTTTTTCCTTGTGCTATAGCTCTCTAATATATGTGCAAAGTCCAAAGTAATACTCAACCCAATGTCTCACGGCACTAACTAAAGAGGCTACACCATGACCCAATGTCTCACAGCACTAACTAAAGAGGCTACACCATGCCCTTAGCCGTACTACCTGACTACCCAAGTACTAGAGAGTATCTTCTAGAGTGTTGTTGTTATCAGGAAACCTATAGGTCTATATAAAAATATTAAATACTTCAAATTTATTTAAAAATATTTATTTATCAAAAAAAAAATATTTTTTAAATATTAGTTAAACCTTAAATATGTAATGTTAAAATGATCGAATTACAGGTTTGCACAGCTGCCATTTACTTTAAACGTAAGCACAATCTGCTCTTATTGCTACCATTTCTAAGTGCTTATCGGCTTTCAGAGAGATAGCTCATACTTCCCACCGAGCTTTGTCATTCACAAACTTCGTATTAACATTACCCGCATTTGATAACGGTGGTCCTGCATGCCGACCTTGATTTCGTTTCACATCAGTCCAACTGTTCTGCTCAAGAATGTTCACAAATTGGTTCTGGTTCTCTACATGAATATTCACAAATTGCTTCTGTTTTTGTTCATTAATATTAACAAATTCGTTCTGGTTCTGGTCATGATTATCTTCAAATTGGTTCTGGTTCTGGTGATGTGTATTCTCAAAAAGGTTCTGAGTGGAAAAATGATAATCCAGAAAAGCTTGTGGATCAGGAAATTGTCTTGATTCATTCTGCTGGCAAGTGTTTCCCACGATAAGACTGTTGTTCTGCACAGGTACCTCAAGAGGTATCCGTGCCAGGTATGTCGGACCGCCTTGAAATCCTCGAGTACATCCCACATCAACCCCGTTAATAGGGTTTTGACTTAAACCTTGACCAGGATTAACTGTGGCTCTTTCAATGTGGCCCGTTACCTGATTTCCTCGGTGCCCACTAGGATATTGACTTTCTAATTGGTTTCCAACATGATAGCTACGCCTGGTTTCCTTCCTTCTCCGCTTAACGCCGTTGTTTAGATTAGGAATGCCTTCATTCCCATTGAAAAATGGGTTCTCCGCTTGATGACCACTACCGCTACTGTGAAATTGATCCCATCGCTGCTTTTCTTGAAATGGATGGCCAGTGCTTTGGAATTGCTGGTGAGATTGTGCATTTAGATTGTGGAACTGGCCTCCGTTTCCGGGAGGTTGGAAATTGGATGTGTTCAATTCTGGAGGGATATTCATAGCAGATGGCAACGTCGAACTTGCATGGGGATTGAATCCATTCTTTATTGCTGCAATGCATGGCTGTGTTTCGTGCAATAACCATTCTATAGTCTTTACCCCATCTTTAAAGCCCAACAAATTGATCAGCTCTAACATCGGATTCGTGGCCATTTCTAATAGCCAATCCACTGTCTCTCCACCTCTGTTAAACCCTAGCTCCCTCGTAAGCTCTAGCACAGACCCGGCTTCGCTTTGCAGTGACAAATTTACTGCCTGTCCATCGTTCTGTGAGCCCAGTTCTTGTGTGAAATTCGATATACGCTCGGTTCCCATCCACACTGTTAACAACCAATCAATGGTCTGTCCAGCATTCTCATGTCCCATCTCTTCTGTCAGCTCTATCAAACCCTTCAGATCAAATGGTAATAACCAATCAACTGCAAGTCCGTGAAATCTGAAGTTCAAATCATTTTTAATTTCATCTAGCTGTTTTAAACAGTAATCGGGTATTTTCACTCTCAAACGGTCCCTGCTACAATATTTGTCCTCCTCTGGCCTCTTCTCCCGGTGTTCATTCTTATTTCCCGAACTTGTATCTAGGGTTTTTCTCTTCTGCCCGGCCATATGGAGTAGATTGCACAACAATATTAAGATCCAATTCCCAAATTGCCTTAGCTTTGTATATAGTAAACACGCCAACGCCTCCCTCCGAAGGAAATGATGTAATATGAAAAGATTCAAACCCGTCTTAATATAAACATTGCTTAAAATCTTCAAATGTTAGGGTTAGGAATAACAAATGACAAAGGGTCGGCATTAAATATAGATAGGTGGACCTTAACTAGGTGATATTCCATAACATGAAGGAATCTCGTTCACATTATTGTTGTTATTAAAACTGAATTATTGCCAATAAAATTTTTGAAATTTGAGAAACAATAATTGAAATGGGAAGATGCTAAGAAAAAATTGAAAGAAATAACTTAAACTTCAGTTCCCAAATAACAATAAGTGGTATAGCGTATGCAAAGAAAATGGGCTCCAAATTCATCCATGGATAAGAGATTGCCTTTAGGTCCTAAGTCCTCTAGATTTGCTATTAGTTTTCTACCCTAACATCCCTACGAGGAGCCCTTAGGAGTTAGCTAATTAATATATGAACCTATTTTCTTTGAATAAGTCACATTAGGTAGTAGTGTATGGGTATTCAATGTATTTAAAGGGTCATCTTTATTAAATCAAGCTAGTGAGGTAGTTGGTAGTAATTAATGATGACTCTAGACATGTCATAACAAATGTTTCTATCAATCTAATTGATTCCAAAGATACTAAGAAAATGAAATACTAGGATAAGCCATAATATGGTTCTAGTTGTCCAATGTTAAAAGTGGGGCATTACAGAAGGGATGAGTGTCATGTTGGGAAGAAGTGGTGAATACTATTCATGCTTAATTTGGTTTATCTAGTTATATGGGTGGGAATTTTTGTATGGATGATTATATTGCTACTCATAATCATCCATGGTTAAGGGCACTCATTTAAGTGAGGTCAAAGAGGTTGGACATGTTTTGAGGATAGAATCAGTTGACACCAAGATGAAAAGCAATAGGGAAAAGGGAATTGGATGAAGGACAAGAAGAAGACTCCATAGTCCAAGAGACAAGCTTGGAAGAGAGAGAAGAGAGAAGGGAGGAGAGAGAATTCAATCCACAAAGGAAGAGAGAGAAGGGTTGATAGGAGCTCCTAAATGGATTCATAAAACTGTAGAGAAAAAATAAATCCATGCTATCACACATAACATGAAGGTATAAAAGACCACCCTAACACACAAACACTATTAAAGAGAGGGGAAAAATATAGTGAAGTTGCCTATTTTTAAGAAAACAACAAGAAACCCTAAGGTAAGGAAAAAGAGGACTAGAAAGAGAGAAAGTACCACCAGGTTAATTATGGTTTTAGATATT